>JAODJW010000007.1:12285234-12302915 GCA_026777045.1 Hyperopisus bebe
GGGGGGGGGGCATGTACGTATTACATTGTGGGGACCAAATGCCCCCACAATATGATAAAAACTTATTTTGATGGTGTGGGGACCAGCTTTTCACCATCTGTGAATGCAATCAAAAATCTAAAAATGCCAGACGTCTTGTATTTTGTTTGGTTACTTCTGGTTAAGGTTAGGGCAGGGTGGGGGGTATTTGCGGTTCGTGTGTGGTCATGTAAGCCTTGCCCGTCCGCACGCTGTTGCCCGTCACCCCATGCACAGGGCTTGTTTGACAGCTCCTCACATATGTTGGCACCGGGTTAGTGTCCAGGAGCCGGGTGTGACGGGGGAGGCTGGGTTTTGGCCACCCCTCTGTGTGATGGCTCGTGGAACGGTCCCAAGGGTTGTGCATATGCAGGGCTGTCTCATTTGTCACACTGTGGGTGGAATTTAACTAAGGATGTGTTCCAGTCTATGATTTCTGTAGATATGTTTTGTAATATTCTCCTTCGTTCCTGCAAGCCACAGCAGAAACGTGAGCCTTTCATGCCCCTTCCCGACATTTATTCTTTCTTTCCAGTCCCTGTGAAAGCTGCTTCTCCTGCTTCGGTAGTTGTCTTGTTGGTGCTCTGCCATCCCTACCTGATCCTACCCCAGTAAAGCCCCCCGCTTTTCCCAAACAGATGTGCTGCTCACTGCCACAGCTCCATCGTATAAATGCCTGACCATCTGAACCAAAGTCTAAGAAAAACAGCGAAGTTACAGCCGGTATCAGGCCTGGTAAACAGGGAGTGCAAGTAAAAACAGCATAATAAAGAGCTATAGATTAATAGCTAGCTGCTTGTTTCCTGGTCATAATCACTTGTAAAATTAGTACTGGGAATGCCAGGCTGCCCTCTCAGGCAATGAATGTCTGTCCTTTGGGAACGCCTGGCTGGAAACAAGTGAATTCATTCAATCTCACGGGGCTAAATAAACAGGTACTGTAGGTAGATACATAAATAAATCCAGTGGCCTTTCCGTCCATATAGCGGCGATGGCTAATGGAAGGCCTTCTGCTGCTCTGGCCCCTGTGTCAGGCTAATTGGATTCGGCCAGTGCTGGAGATGGGATCCTGTGAAGCAGATATTGCTTCCAGGACCAGGTGAAGTGGAGCCAAAGGCCCTGGTCCTCTTTCGGCGGAATCGGCCTCCTCCACGGAGTCGGGAAACAATAGGTAGCTGTCCCCAGCAGCTGATGTCCCTTTGATCAGCCAAATGAATGCCGCTGGCATTTCTTATAGAGTGGAGATTGCTTATCGATCTATATCAAAATATTCATGTTAATCCCGGGCAGCGGAGAGTATTTTCAAGCCGGGTTAGTAATCAGATTGCTGTCCTGTCTGGAGCAATTCGCTGAACTAGGAAGTGTAATCAGTCCGGGGTCCTGCAGTCAGATGCACTTTGCTGTTTAAATCTGGACCCCCGACATTGATTGAAGAGTCCCAGGAAAGGTGTTGACAAACTAAATTGTTTGCCGTAGCAGTGTTTTGCTAGAGATCAAGTCCAGGGTAATGCACGGAGAATTTGTTCATTACGGGGCCAGGGGCTGAGCAGGGAGAAAAGGTTCCAGCACAATCACGGCCACTGACATGGGAGGGCCATGGATCAAACTCACTGAAGGAACTTGGAAAGTTGTAGGGGGGAGGGGGGGGCTAGCGGTCTGTGGGGTCTCACTCCAACAACTGTCATGAAGGGGGGGGGGGGGTAATGAAGTAAATGAGTTGCTTGGAGGACAGAGGAGGACTGAGGTGCATATATGCTGGGTGGTCAATGCCCCAGCCAGGACAACGTGCAGCCCTACAGAATTGAGCTGTCACTTCATTTGTTTGCTCAGATGACGCTCTCCCACGAATCCGCCATTAACCTTTTGTCCACCTTTAGCTACACAGCTGTGCTCCTTCCTCTGTGTGTGCTGCAGTAATAAGTTACCCAGGATTTCACTCTATCAGCTTCTGGTTCCACATCTAAACAAAGTAACGCTAATTCAGTTCAATGCTACACACATCTGCTGCAATAACATGCTTATACACTTTTATTGTTCGTATAGGACTATCTAATGACCGCTTTTCATGAAGGAAAGTTACATAAACTTCCAGAGTTCAGAAAGTCAGAAATTGACTATTAATATCAAAGAAAGACTGATGCATCTGAAATATAAACTAAGCCCATTTGAAGCCTCCAGTCTGCATCAATAAGCAAAATGCCAAGTGACTTTTTTTTTGATCATTCATCTATTAGCTGTGTAGTCAGCTGTCTTCCGTGAATACTGTGAAATTAAACACTGTACGGTTTTATAGCGGCTGGCTTTTCCCAGGTTACTGTTTATTATACTTTGATTCATCCTTTTTGCTAGATGGCGAGTTCTCTTTTAAATCTGTCCCAGCGCCTTAATGATGTCATGCAGTTTTTACCCAAAGAAATCTCCGATGGGAGACCATGCCAGGCCCGCGGAGATTATCCCGTTAAAGGGTAAAGGGCTAATGTCTTGCCATATGGCTGGGAGCATAACGACATGCAGCCTGCCGTGAGGTCAGTCATACATCAAGTATTAGTGTCAGGTGGGGATTAACGTTTCGGTGCGTCTTCGCCGCGGACTCCGGGACGGCGCGGGTGTTGTGAGCAAGTCCGGAGACCGTGAGCTCCTCCTGGCAAACACTCTCAGCAGCCCCCCTCGGCTGATCATTAATAAAATTGTCAGAAGAGCACGCGGAGGTAAACGAAACGGGTGGGCGCCCTGATCCCCATCCATACGCTCCCAAACTGCCGCTTGATTATTATCCCACTGCAGAAGTTCGGTGGGGAGGTCCTCTTACCGGATCACGGGTGTTAAACGGGACGCTAATAAAATAAAAAATAATAATAAAAAACAAAACACCAATTACAAGGATAGAAATTTCAAGAGTGCTTAGCTACGTGTAAAGGGCAGGAGGGCTGTACAATACTATTATTTCCGTTACCGCGATTTGCGCCACCATTTACTCCAGTGTTACCGTAAAATATATCGATTTATTTTCCGATTCTAACATTTAACAATTTGATTATATTGTTTTATTTGGTCTTATATGCTTTTTGCATGGTGGTGGATAACTTTTATATAAGTAAAACGATAAAATTGAAAAGGTATTTAAAATACAAAAAACACAAACAAATTATTAACGCCTATGATCATATTAAGGCCAATTAATATGTATTAATCGTTCTTCTTTTTTAGTGCAGTATGATATAAGGGGGCCGTTTCTCCCCAAGCGAGGGGCGCATTTGGCGAGCGAGCGCGCGCCTGTCATCAATCACCCCGATTCACTGTCACCTTGTGAGTAAACAGCAGTTGTTTGGCGTAAAGGTGCGGCTGCATTATGTGAGATTGCTGTACATGACAGATGGATGCGTGTTTTGCCGTATGTATAAAAAGTCACACATAGCTATTAGCACACGTCGGCGCAGATGGCAAATTGCAATAAAATACAGTACATAAAACGGGAATCTTTTTTATTTTGGTAAAACGGAGGGCTGCCTTTTTGTCCTTGATATGCGGAAGTTCTTTGATTCTGAACTGTGCATCGACGTTTAAAATAGTTTAAAAATGTATTTGGGCAGCGGGCGCTGTGAATTTGTAGGATTTAGTCATTTTTAGTATTCCCCCGAATGTACTTCTGATCCTATTGACATTTTCCATTAACCAGTATGACCGTTCCTGATCTGGTGGTTTAGTATTTAATATTTGAATTATCTGTAAATATATACAGATATTAGTAAACTTAACCTAGACTAAATAATAATAATAATAATCATAATAATAATAATGAAATTATGTTCCTGACCTGCTCAAGAGGGAGAGACCTCACAAACCAAGCAGGCTTTAAATGACCAAAACTCTTTACTTTAGATATGTTGACTTAGTGGAGATGAGCCCTGATTTTAGGGCTTGGTCCACCAGGAGGCGCTGTGATTGAGGAGCCTATTCTGTCTGCAGAGGGTCACAGCTAAAATCCCCCCGGCGGAGTCCAGCTGCCACACCTCTGAGAAGAGAACCCAAACACACCTGGTGCTGTCTTATTTGGTTTAAAATAGCCTTTGTTTTTATTCATCTGTGTAGCGTTGTTTTTGTTAGATATTCCATCCAAATGAAATGTCTGTCACTGAGTAACTAATGCCTGGCACAGGTCTCAAATGTAAATAAATGTAGAATAACACATTTGCAAAAAGGCTTTAAAAAATACCTGCAGGAAGCGTTGTTCATTAAACGTGTAACTTTCGTACAGCTACGTGGTATTAAAATTTTTTACAGTGGGTGGTGAGAAAAAAGGACGTTTTTCTGTAGAGTACCTCTCTGACAACATTTTGAAGTGAAAATTGCCAGAGTTCTTTACACGTTTCCATGACTTATCGCCATTTCCTAAGAATTTCCAGAGACTTGCGTGAATCTTGCCTACGGCATACATATGTTAGGAGTTAACAAGAAAACACTCACCGCAAATATAACGTAAGACACAGGGCAATGAGAGGGACAGAGCACTGATGTAGCCTCGGAGATAAAAAGGCCCCGTGAAGTGGGCTCTTTATTATTTTAATTTTAATCTATTTATTTATAATATTTTTACAGAAACACGTTAAAATCGTTTGGAGAAATTGTACTGGAAACGATTCTAGGTGCCTTATTTTTTCCTTTTTTTAAACGAAGAAGAATTAATGGTCTGGTATAAAATAGAGCAGATGACAGGCAGAGTGGTGAAGTTCAGGGGTCACGGCTGTGTGCAAAGCTAAGGGCAGCCCCCTCGTTGCCCCTCCCATGTCGGACAGCTAGTGATTGATTGGCTAAGTTTGTCCAGCTCCCCTGACCATCAAGGTGTCAGCGTCAATGACTTTCTGCACCTCCCTCATCCAGCCCCTGTACCTATTTGCCAGATCAAATGGGTTTCATACGTTGACTTCCTCATCTTGGCAGGTATCACAGCCCTTTTAAAATGCAACAAAAACTTTATTGAAAGTCGGGCCTTTGTTTATGCCTACAGTCTGGGGTGTGGATAGAAATTCTGGGCCCCCTGACAAAATGTCACCTTGGGTCTCCTGCTAAGGTTGCCGCTTTCAATCTGAAGAACTATGGGTCTCTCACAATGGGGGGGATGAATTTACTGAGCTGGGGAGGGGGTCCCGTACTTTAAAGTTTGCATATCGGAGATATAATAATTTTTCGTATACAATTCAGTTAAATTTTTTATTGTCATCAACACAATGTGCGGCAGGGGTCCCTTATAAAATGCGGGGCCCCATGAATGTGCCAGTGTATCCATGCCCCTCTGATGCCCCTACTTATAATCTGAAAGAAGTTTATATCTGGCCTATATTTTCTCAGTATGTGGTTCTGATCTTGTATGTATCAGATACAGGCAGGCTTGGTGGAGTTATTCTACATTTCCGTTGTCAGCTTTTAACCCTCCCCAACACACACACACACACACACAGACACACACACAGACACACACACACACAGACACACACACAGACACACACACACACAGACACGCACAGATCTTGGTATGTCCTACAGGAAGCATATTTTCAGCTCACTACCACACACCTCCCCTGTGTGGTCTTAGGAAGCCCCCCCCCCCATGCCATCACCCAGTGTCCTTGTATGGAATGTGCTCTAGCTCCTCCCACTACCTGCCTCCCCCCACAGCCACTGCTGCTGCCCTGTATGTTTTCCTTCTCCCAAAACAGAGCTGCCGCCCGCCTCAGGCCCCCCTTGCATATTATTCATATTACTGTTTATCCTGAAAATTAGTCGCCAGGATATCCCTTTGAGATTACGGCGATTACACTGCTGCACTTCAAATACTTCCCAGATTTGCTCTAATGCAATACAACAACCATAACGTGTGATTAAAGTCATATTCGTGTACTGGCCAGTTTGGTCGGAATGCATGTTTTTATGCTGGAGCTGCAGGCTCTAAAAGTGGCTGATTTTCATAAAGGAGTTCCGTCTTTATCGTTCTGCTCGCCTTTAGCGGATTTTCAATGCATGTGTCTGGTAATATCATTGTATTATACAATAAGGGGACTGGCTTCACTGCAGAGCTGTCTCCTGACATTAAGTTTGCTCACATTTGAGAACTGCCAGTGCTAAAGGTTGCCTAAGGTTTCCCGCATGTTAATATGAACTGTCGAAGGTTGTCCTCAAGGTTCCTTGCATTGCGAGTACAGTTCCAGGATATGACCTGCAGCTTTGACTTTTGACCTTTGTCAAATTAGTTTAGCAACAAATCTGCTTTCAATGTCAAACATGCCCTTTGGATTTCAAAATATGCATCTCTATTAATTCCTGGAGAAGTTTCAGTCCCAAGTATCTCGAATTCTGAAATGAGATACTTCTTCAAGATTCATTTCACATATTACTTTTTTCCACATTCTTTTGTACACTATTTTTTGCTGTAATAGATGTTTGGAGAAGAGCCTCCTAAGAGCTAAAAGTCAAGTTTTATCAGTTTACAGCTGAATGTTTTATCTTGTGGCAGACAGGAAGGCCTGAGACCTTTGCTAAGTGTAATACTGTTTACTTCCAGGTCATGGGGTCAGGAGCGGCTGAAGGGTGAGAGTTCTTGATAACACTCTACTTAAAGCTGTCATCTACTGTATAATGCACTTCAGATACCTTCATGCATTATAGTCGCCAGCATAAGAATGAATAAAACATTACAATATCTTCTATTGACAGTCATAAGTCTTTATATTGTTGATTGTAATACTTTATAAACCCCAATGAAGCTTTCGTCTATTTTGATTGAAACTTTCATTATGCATTATAATGGCCGGTATAGAAATTAAAGATGCTTTGTACTGCATTATGAAGGTATCTATAGTGTGTTATAGATGAGAGCTTCATAAAGCATCCATAATGCGTAATAAACCTGACTATTATGCGTTATGCATTTTTATAAATATGTATAATTATGTTTATAATGCTTTATGAATGCATTATAATGTGTTATAAAGGTGTTTACAAATTCTTATAGACATGGCATTCCGGGTTCCTCAGCAGCTGCATATCAGCTAGGCTGACACTGACCGCCTCTCTCGTGTGCTGTAAAAGCCTTCACATTCTTGTGAAAGCCTTTGCGTCTGCGTGAACCCGATAGCACGTGTGTGTGTGGTTGCATGTGTGTTTCTGTTTTTACAGAAATCTGTGTAGTGGTGTCTTTGACTGTGGTGTCAAAAATGCACACCGTACAACCCCCGTATCCTGGCCAGTGACGTGTCGTGGCACATTAGGGGCGGGGCCTGTTGTGGTGACTTCCCAGCATTACCTTCCCAGTGGTGTCCCCGCCCAGTTCCTGCCTTGCCTGCCATTGGCTGCCTGATGCCAGTGGGCCGGAACCCTGTGATGGTTTAGCCAGGAAGACGCAGGGCACAGCAAGTCTCCTAAACAGCCTGCTAATACATTAACCTCCTTCAGCTCCCTGCCGCAGTCTGTGCCGCAATTAAGCACAGCCAGAGCAGATTGCGGCGGTATTATAGATCACGACTAAAGCATATTGTCATTAGATTAATGTTCTCGTGCTCCGAGGCCTCCCTACGAGCTTCCAGTACAGGGACAAGTGTGAGTTATGCTTAATAATTGCATAATTATGACATCTGTTATCCTTGCAGTACCTATCAGTGGAAAATGGACTGGAGGAATAACAGGTTTAAATATGTGTTAACGCTATGATAGCATGTTTAATTGAACTACGGCTGGGGAGGGTAATGAAGATTAAATTAAGCCCCCGGATAATCGTCTGACAGAAAGATAATTGAGTTGCGATCCACAGCAATGAAGAATGGCTGATGGGGAGGAAAAAAATAATCATTGCCTGCCTCACATCAAATAATCTTATTTCTCTCAGACAGAGAAACTATAATTTCTGTCCTTAGATTAAAGCGTGATTAATCAAGGAGTAATCCACACATCGAGTCAAAAGAGAATGACTTGCCGTCTTTATGTAATTTACTTCTGTTCTGTGAAGAAATACTGATTTAGCAAGGAGTGCTTTTTTAATCCCTCATTTCGCTTTTTGCGAGCGACTGGCCGCTTGATCCGATTTGAGGTCGAGAGGCTGACAAATGTGTTTTGTCTCGCTTGCCGTAAACAGCGTCAACATCTTGGCCAAACTGGTGGTTTGGGGAGGTTTTGGACGCAGCCTCGGCGAATAGGAAGCACCGGATTCTGCGAGTTGCTTTATTTACCCGGCAGGTGCTGCTTTCCAAACAGACGTGTAATGTTTACTGTTTCTTTATCAGTTTTTATTGCTAGATTTTTTTCCTGATACTATTTATGTTCCCTCACCTAAGCGTTCCCATCAACCAGATTCTTAACCACAACACCATCTGCTGTCCATGCACTGTCCTTCAGTGGACCATGTCTTCTTTTTTTATCTTGGCCAGATTTATTGAAGTCTTACCATCTGCATTTTGAGGAGAGAATCGCTCAGTCACTCCTCCTCGTTGCATCACCCCCGTCTTCATAGAGCCGATCAGGCCTGTAACAGCATCGCGGGGGTCAGGACTGTCCTGAAGCCTCTTAGTGCTTTTCCATCTTTGCAGAATTGCCCAGGTTGGAAGTTTTAGCACTTTAGCAAGTTGGGGGGAGGAGGGGGGCAAGGTCAAGGGTCAAGCGTAACCAAGGCTTGTGTCGTCGTAACTGGGGCATGCGTGTTGTTGGTAGTTCTGAACAACCTGGATGGCTGTGACATTATGAAGAGAAAGAAGTGGCAGGAGGTCAGAGGTCATGTGGGAAAAACAACCGGTTATTAGTTTCTGGGAATTACGACAGAGCAGGGCTGTAATTTCCAGAAAGGTGGACCTCGTAGCCTGCATGTACATCTGAGGCCATTAAAATGTCACATTAGTCATGTCACTTTTTCTGTGAGCTTCAGTTCAGGTTGTGCTGTGTTATCATACCAACCTGAATAAAGCCTCATGATGGCAACTCAGTCATTTTATCAAGTGTCATTCGAATCACCTTGTAACGTTTTTCAAGCAACGTGAAATTTCTCGGCCAGAAACAGTGGCATGTCGGTTAGTTTCGCACCGGTTGAGGGAGTCTGATCAACGTTCATTTCATACAAGTGACCAATCAGAGAAGGCAGGTAGCGAATTCTGCACAGGAACGGTCCAGCTTTGTGGTAGAAAGACAATAATAAACAAGCTGCAATGCTGTGAGGACTCAGGAGCATCTGTGAGGTCAAAATGAATATGATTTACCAAAGCGGCCATCAAGTTAAAGGTATAAGGAGTGTGATAAGTTTTGCTGGAATGTCACATGCAGGGAGTGCACACTCTATCTCTACAACTGCTAGAAGAATGGCTGTTGTAGTTCCTGTTCCTTCTCCTTCTGCCCAAACGCATGTGGTTGCCATTAAGAATCTGTCATTAGGCCAGGAGAGCTGAAGTTCTGTCTCATTTCATGCCCACTGTGTGTCCTGGACAAATTCATATTGCTGTAGTGCAATACTGACTGATATTGAGGGTTCAGCCCCAGCTATCGGACGTGGCAGAAAGCGGGTAAGGCCGTCTTCGCCAGCTATCGGACGTGGCAGAAGGCGGGTAAGGCCGTCTTCGCCAGCTAGGTGCCCAGCTTCACACCCCTGGGTTGTTACTGCCAGAGAATGTCAGTGATGACATTCAGAGCCCATAATTAGCCTTTGTCTGTGACCATAACTGTTTTATAAAGAAATTTATCTCAATCACTCAATCAAAATTGGCTTCTCAGTTAGTCATTAATTTCATTATTTGAAGGTTGGAAATTAGTCCAAATGGGAAAAAACTATGAATTTCTGTCTCTTTCATAAATGCATGTGCAACTACCACAAATCTGCCTGAAAGATGGAATCAGAGCTTTACTATGATAGAAGAGTGTGCTGAGATCTCTGAGGGGGTGGGCCTGGTTTGCTCACTCGGGCGGGGCACTGAGGTGGAGCCCGCCCATGTGACCTAGGCAGCCCCCACTTCACTCGCAGGCTGGGAAAGACACAGACGGCGGCAAATCTCTGTTTGTTCAGCCACTTCACAAACACACCCCCTCCGCAGATCAGCTCTGGTGGAGGAAGCCACCCTTTGTTATGATTTTGAAATTATTATTGGTGGTGGGGGCCCGCGTTAACCGTTTTAAGCGCACTAATAAATTTAACATGTCCGGCTTTGTTTTGCTTTCATTAGTGCTAATCACCGCTGCCGGCTTAGCTGGGCTATGCTGCGGATAACTGTGTTGTTTTAAACTGCGTGTGGTTCATGACTTCACGTGCTGCGCTGTTCGTTTGTTCTGTCTTTGTTTATTTTTATCACTATTGGCAGTTTTATGCTGCCTCCATATCACTGTAGCTGCAGTCAGCGCCATATTTCGCCATATTTGCCTGCTGTTTGCCTTTGTCTGTTCATTCGTTTGTTGGTGGGTTTTGTCTTTTGCGATTGTGCTGCGGGGCGGATCCACCAGGTGTCCCAGATATTGATTAGTTTTTCTGAAATGCCAATAAAAAGCCCCAAAAAGGACACTGGGCAAACATGCCAGAGGTGTCAGTGTGCGGGCAGCGTACACGGTGCCGGTGCGTAGTTCTTACACGCTGCGTCGCCTTCTCGACACACGCGCGTCCCAATCGCCTCTGGACAGTGACAACCTCTAATTGGCTGCTGCTTGGCGTCAGGTCTTTTTGTCGTCAGTAATTTACAGCCGCGTTTCACTTCAGGCCATGGGTCCAGCGGCGTAATCGCATCATAAGAGGCTCCCCGAGTTGATGCAGAAGCTCCTTCAGCGTGCGCCTCACTCAGGTGTGACTCCTGCACTGCCGTCTGCGCCCCCACCTCCCCCCCAGCCATACAGGGTGAAATTCGATCTTGTCGTTGGGCTGTGAGGGGAACTACCAGAGCTCAGCCCCATCAGGGGTTTCAATTCCAGGAATCAGATCCTACTTGCCTGTTTGAGCCTGGCAAAGGAAGGTGGGGAGGATGTGACTCACTATGACTCGACATGACTCGTCGCAGTTCCCTGATCGATCTGGCCAAGGCTCACCAGACATGCTCAAACCTCATTGGCCACACAAGTAAACAAACAGAGAGGGAATGAAGAATGCTAACTGATACAGACATAAATCTAGGGGAGGAACGGGACTGGAGTCTACAGGTTCTGCGTGCAGGTGCTGAGGAGGTCTGCGTGGCCGAGGGCTGTGTTGTGATTGTGTTGCGCTGTGATTGATGCTTTTCAGGGCCTGGTGATTTGCTCTTTTAATATCTCTGCTTTCTTTGAGGTTCTCTCAGTCGCACTGCCCTCATTTTGGATAAAGTAAAAAAAGTTTAAAAAAACAAAATGAATAACAATTCCATTGGACCATCATTCAGGATGGTGACGCTTTTGCGCTAAGGTGGCCATTGCAATAGCGGCCCTGCTCTGATCCTTGGGGCCGGGTCAGTAAATGGACACCACCTGTTTAAACGGCCAGTGCCATGTTAGGGTCAGGGCGGGGGTGTCCTGTTTGATTGCCCATCGCCCGTGATTGAAACGCAGGACACAGGCCCAGCAGTAACTTTAAAAATGTTCAGGAAGTTTGGTTTACCCTTTACGGCCCAGGACATTTCCTAGTACAAGTTAAGCTCTCAGGACAGGAAACCATTTTCCGTGGCTGTAAGATGTCTTTAATGACTGTCTAACTGGAAACAGGCGGGCTTAATTCAATGCCCGAGGCAGGCAGAGTGGCCTTGCTACCAGACCTTGTTAGAATATTTACTGCTTCTTCGATGGGAGCCTTTTTGACACTGCAGCAGTAAAATTTACAAGGAACCCCTTTTTAGCCCAGTCTGCGCAAAGTGTGGTCACGACACCAAAAAAAAAAAAAAAAAAAAAAAACAACTAGCCTGACCATTAGCATTATTGTGTTTGTCTGTGGTTATGTGGAGGAAAAGTTAGCAAAGTTCAGAGTTCAGCTTCTTGGATGGTGCAGTTTGAGACGAGCGCTCTGAAGTCCAGGGAGGCTCCCGTGGTCTTGGTAAGCTTGTAAAAATTGACCTTGGATGGGATTCTCACTCCAGGACGTCAGAACGGGTGTCGCCCCTTAAGCTGCATAAAAAGATATATTTTTGTTTTAAATTTCACCATGCCAGTCAGCCCCAAAACACCCTCACCCCTCAGAAACAAGTCCAATAAGTTAATTTATTGTATGTCATTATCTGTGAAATAGGACATAGCTTCATAACACAGCTTACATACATAGCTTCATAACACAGATTACATACATAGCTTCATAACTGGGAAAAACAGCAATGCAGCCTCATCACTTCTGCAAACAAACGTGCAACAAAACATGCTGCTACTCTTGGTAAAATGTACACCGGTTATCCTGCTGATAAACTATTCAGTGAGAACCTAAATCTTAGGAAGGGAAATACTGTTTTACCTTTGTGGAATGTATCAAATAATAAACAAACGGGCAAACAAACAAACAAATAAGTACCACATAAACTCAAGATTTAAAATTTGGTGTAAAAAGAAATATAGCTGATTATGTAAAGTAATAGAGTAAATTTTTCCAGCCATCTGGTCATAACTATTTGTAGTGTTGTCATGACGGTATAATGTTAACATTTTGCATAATACCTCAATGTGTTTTGCTATGTGATGATTAGTAGGCAGTGCTTCAGTGAGCGTGTCTCCTGGGGGTGTGTGGGTGTGCATGAGACCGTTCCCTATCGGCTGGGCAAACGGAACTGAGACCACCGTGGGTGAGTGGGAGTCAGCCGCTGGCAGCCCCCCATAACTTGGGACGAAAGTGAGTGTGACCGCTCCCCCCCTCCCGTCCCTTAACAAGGCCGCAGAGGGCCGTTTCTGCTGAGTGCCACCCCGTCGGGGGCAGCGGACACACGTCTGCTCCACCGCCATTTCCCTTTGTGCCCCCCCCGCTAGATTTAAATGAATGCAGTCAAACCCAATTAGGTGGGAGTGAGAGCAGACCAGGGGGAGTCACCCTGCCAGCAGTAACTTTGTTCAGCTGGTTCCTGCTGGGCCTGACACTCTGCTCATGCTCAAACGAGCCACTTCATGGGCCCCTGAAGCACAGGCTGTGGCCCCCCAGGGGACGGGAATCCCCGAGGTAGCAGGGGTCGCTCTGGGGAGCTCCTGGGCCCCTCGCGTTTGATAACAGAGGCCAGTGCTCAGGGGAAGATGGGACTGGTGCTCAGTGTGTGTGTGTGTGTGTGTGTGTGTGTGTGTGTGTGTGTGTGTGTGTCTCACCCACAGCTGTGCCCACAGAGCATGGTGGTGTGGGAGGGAGCCCTGGGTCATAGCACCAGTTGACTGGTCATTCGTCCACACTTCACTGCTTCTAAATGTCCTCCCTTTCAGGAAGGTGAAAAGCGGAAATCACTGCGCGCCTTCAATTAAAACCCCCACCACAGGCATGGCTTTCAGTCACTTCACTGCAGTCACTTTGTTTTTATATAGCGCCTTTCGCCGCAGGGCTGCTTCAAAGCTGCTAATAAATAAAGCATGATGCGAAGCAGTGGCACTTCAGTTTCCAGGATGTGTGTGTTCATATATGCATGTCATTTAACGGTGATTGTTTTATTTCTATATTTCCTAATTTTCTATATAAATAATACTTACAGAAGCTGGCATTTCCAGTGTTTGGTCCTGGGTTTTCCAACTGCATGCAAGTGTCCAAGTCTTTTAGTATATTATTTGTAAAATATTTCGCACATAAAACCTTCACAAGGAGTACAAAGTTAAGTTTGGCTAAATACCACCTTCTGCTCTGAATGAGTGTGCCATTCATTTTCCAAGGTTTTTTCTCCAGATGCCAGTATAAATGGCATTTCTGCTAATCTTACTCAGTAAGGAAGTAGATAGGGGGAGTGGGGGGGGGGGGAGATGAAAATTAAACAGGAGCAGGAAATTAGACGGTTGGGATAATGTGTAAGTAAGGAAGTGGCAAAAACAGACTGTTCCTTATTAAGCAGCAATACATGCCTTTAAAAGCACTGATAGAGCTATTTTGTGTGTAAAAATCAGGACAAATGTCTCTGTCTACTTTGGGCACTTTGGGAAACATTGGGCAGGTCTTTTTTTGAAACCCACTCACCAGCAAATACGTACAAAACTCAGACGTCCAGCCATGAATGATACGCAGCACATTGCCCGCTTTAATGTGCCCATTTCACTTCTTCTTTTTTTTTTGTGGCCATTCAGTCAGAGGAGTTCCTGAGTGTCTCTCTGAGGATGCGATTGAACTGTTGCTATAGAAAGGAAAAGAGGAGAGAGGAAAAAAAAAATCAAACAGCTATGACACAATTTTCCACACAGCTCTCAGCTGCCATGTATATAAATGGGAGGAACGTGAGAGGCTCTATGAAATATGTAAAGCCCCCATCCTGGCCTGCTAAGGGGGGTGGGGGGGCGTGTGAGAATCTTTGAAGAGGCGGTTCAAGGAGGAGTCAGGGAACGTGGGGTCGTGGGGCAGACTCTTTGATCTTTTGCAGAATATAGCCTCACAGCTGATCTGAGAGCCAGCCTGAAGGGTTGCCCATAGCAGATGGCTGCTTTGTTGCTGCCAAATAAAAATCCAATAAAAATGGTAATTATATAAAAAGGGGCGATGTGGCTGGCAACCCTTGCAGTGGGGACACTTTAGCATCTCGTTGGCCTCGAGAAGCGCTAACGTCTTCTTACCCAGCGCCCCTGGACGCGCTGTTCCGACACCAAAATGAATGCTGCTGGCAGAGTCAGAAGACCGGGTATCTCTGGAGGAAACTGGTTCGCTGATGAGGCAGTGTGTCCTCAACGTGGTCGAACGTTGACCGGTTGAGTGTTGCGAGTTTTCGTCGCGAAGCTGGAAGTTCCCTCTCCGGTGTTTTGGATGGGTGTTTGAAGCACATCCGGGCCCGATGGGGTCCTCTGGAGCAGGTCCATACGCTCGACGGGTACTGATCTGACATCGCTCAGGATGCGGCATTTCCTGTGTTGTGAGTCACATGGTCCATGATGGGAATTAAGGGCATAAATACAGAATGGAGCATCCTGGTGGTGATGACCGCACGATCACACCCACTTACTCATTTGGCTGTGAGTTTGAGTGCAGGTACTCAGAAAAGTGTGACAAAAAGAGACTTGTCACTGCCAGTTAGTTAAGGCTACCTGGTTATTCAAAACTGTCCCTCTTACTAGATATTCATATTTTTCTTCGTGACAGAAAAGTGGAGGAAGTATAGTGACAAGCATCTTATACTGGGTCTTGTATGTATAGTCATAGTATTCAACCGGTTGGGTGAAACAAAATCTTGGTCTGGACTTTTACTCTCTGGACCGGAATTACCCACCTCTGTGTATATAGTGCTTAATTCCCTACCAGAAATCACGCTTTACAGTTTACTGAAGGAATTCCGGTTAAGTCCCGTTCAAGAGTTCACCCAGGGTTCCCCCACTGAGATTTGAACCTGTGGTTCCTTAAGCTCGTCGCGACCTGCTGGCCTTCATTCATATTCATATATAAATTTCAGTTTTTGAATGGGCCACAAGCCAATTGTCTTGGCGTCATAAACATGCCAGATCAAAACAGAGGCCGTCGGAGTTTGACGGGGCCGTTAAAGTCCGCAGGGCGACAGGACAGAATGCCTCCGAGGCATCAAGGCCTGTGTCTGCACCCCCCCCCCTCCAAACACAGCCCAATTTC
The DNA here is from genome assembly GCA_026777045.1 of Hyperopisus bebe. NCBI lineage: Eukaryota > Metazoa > Chordata > Actinopteri > Osteoglossiformes > Mormyridae > Hyperopisus > Hyperopisus bebe. Next base: position 12,300,932 of record JAODJW010000007.1, read on the forward strand.
TGACAGCAGGTTTTAATGACACGATTTACAGCGTCGCTCCGGCTGGGCCGGCCACAGAAAGATGACAAACAATAAATATACAAGGTATTATGCTAACAGCGGACACACAATACCACGTCAGTTACAGCCCGGCAGAGATAAATTAATTTGGTTTTTCATAAAAAATTTAAAAAAAGAAAAACACAACTTGGCTTTGATGCCGCGATTCCCAACACGGGCTCGCCAGTCGAACGTGTCATCCAGGCCTGCTGCCATTTATCACCCTCTATATATTTTTTTTTGTGTCCTTTTCATTTAATGTCATCGCTATGGAAACCGACAGCGCCCTGGAAATCATTTTCAAAACAGCTTATTTGTTAAGGAGGAACAAGTGAGGTTAAAATATGTGTTTGGCACGGAGGGGCCCTGGCCGCTCATGGACAGGCACGGGCACATTAATAACGAGGACACAAGGGGCCCAGCGGGCCCCTCAGCGCCCTTTGTAGGGGCCGGCCCCTCATTCACAGGGACTTTTATCCGCAATCCTCGTTTCCGTGTTGAGACTCAGCGGAGATACTGAGAGGCATGACGGGGGATGGGCTAGCGTTCCTTCTAGCGATCAGCTGCATATTGAACAGGGGTTTCTGTGTGCCAGGCATTGAAATGCCAAGTTTATTTTACCCCCCCCCGCCCACGCCTAGATCCTTCCGTTACAAACTTTGTGCTCCTGACTGCACTGGATCTGACCTGCTCGTCCTTTATGATGCCTTTTTTTTCCCCCTCCCAAACGGACATGGGGCTCGCGGCGTGATTTACATGGCCTTTTTATTTGACGTAGCTGTCGGCCAGATTATAATTATGTATGTCACGTGGCTCCCCTGCTTGCCGTTGAATGCATTAATCAGATTAGCGTTATAAGGCAGAACGGTGGACACAGCTGTTTAAAAGTGGAGTCTGCAGACGACTGTTTGCTCACAGGCAATAAAAGCTCAGCTGGACAGAGACTTTGACTTTTATTTTTTGCGGAGCCTCCAAGTAAAGTCCAGCTCCGTGTTTTCATTTTGAAACCGTATGTAAGGTAACTACTGCTGTCCAATATGGTCAATTTATAATGGCTACGATGCCACCCGGTTACATATGAACGTTGTCCAGCTGGTTTGTTACTTTTCACTCCTGTTTTAGTTTGTTGCTTTTTTTTTCCCTTTTTTTCCACCGAGTGCAGTGCATTCTGGGAGCGTCGACATGCCCCGCACATCCTGAGGCGTCCTGGATGTGGCGCACGGCACGGTGCGCCCGCCTTGGCACGTCAGAGCGACGCAGGACGCTCTGTCACTGACGTCATTACCGTGCTGGCTGAGAAAATGGAAGCTGCCCGCCCTGAGAAGTGCGGATGTCAGCAGACCTACTCACTGGTACAGTTTGTACATGAAAAATCGAAGTTCCATCTCTGATTAAACAACAGACATTTTCAGTCATTTTTATAAACGAAAATGTGAAGCGTTTCTTTGCGGAAAGTATCTGTGAGAAAGAGCAGCTTTTTCCTCCTCTGAGTTCATAGCTGGAGGGCATCAGCATCTTCTGGTTCAGCAAGCAGTTTTGGGACCCGAAAGTCAGCGAAACCACATGTGACACGTCCCAGACTGCACTTTTTTTTTCGTTATTCTATGGCTCGGTCAGCAGTGTGAGAATAGGCCCCGCCCACGTCGAATCTGCCTCCCGATTGGCCATTGCTGCACGCCTGTGTTCACGCCCCCTCCTCCACCATCCTGCTGTCTCGCTGCTGGCACCAACACAGCAGTGAGTAGGCCACGGTGCTGCACTCAGATCTGCTCTGATGACATAAGGTAATAACACTGAGCTGCAGCTACAGTAACTTGACCGCTTACAGATCCAAGTAGCTCTCTGGGAAAAGGGGGAGGGCCCAAACTTCGGTAGGTTTCTGCATAATTCCTGTAAAAATGGACTGCTGTATAAAAAACATTATTGACAGCTAAAAATATGATGG
>JAODJW010000007.1:12313968-12326537 GCA_026777045.1 Hyperopisus bebe
TGTTAGGCCTACAAGTATCACACTGGTCTGGTTCATGTTGTTTTAATGGTTTTTCAGTATTCCATTTGTGAATTAGAGTTATTGCTTGGAAGAATGATTAAATTAAAATAGTTTTTGAACCAACTCATCCTAAAGACAAATGTCAAATGTTGGAAAATTAGAGTTCCTGCACTTATTTTTTCCCACTTCAAGCACTGTATATAACGTAGTATATACACGGATTGATGAAATATCTACATGTATCTACATGTGTCGCACGTACACAGATTAAATGCATTCATGTGTGTATGTATCAGGGTACATACACTGACTGATTTGTTATACAGTAGATGCTAATACAGTAAATCAAGGTGGAATTTCCATAACAGAAATATGTCTTGTCATTTCACACTGAAACTTTCTCAAATATCTGTATGTCTTCTGCACCGTGCTGATACTGCACATCACTGAAGCTGGAGGAAGCCTGCGATCTGCTTCTGGTGTATGTGTGTTATGAGGCACTCGGAAATTTAGATAAACAGCCGTCATGGGTCTCAAGGGGTGATGAAAAAAGCACAAGTGGGTATTAGCATCAGTACTGTGTGTCCATGGAAGATATACAGGCAAAGTCATTCTTTGGCTGGATATTCCGCTGGCTCAATTGGTGCTGATGTCCCTGTATGATTTTAAAAGGCCTGATTGTGTGTTTGTGCTGTGAGACGTTTAGTCTGCTGTCTGTCTCTGACCGCAGGCAGGAATCTGCTTTGGGAGTTACGGTCAAACGTCACGTCGAGCAATATCTGGGAATGGAGCTTCCTGATTCTTAATTATTAATGCTAAAAAATAAAATGTCTCTCAGCCGCCGTGACCTGACACATTAAAAAGTCCCCTTTTCCATTCAGCAAAACATAGGAGATAGGAATGACTTCCACCTCGAGTTCAGATGTTTGATGTTTTTGATGAGATTCTGGTCAGATGACTTACCACAGGATGCATTCTGGACTTGGGAATCACCACTGGCATAGTTTAGAAATGTAATCATTTTGAAAAGTAAAACAAATAATAAAATTGTAAATGGTAAGTATGACCATGCATGGCTCTGTTATTTATTAAACTGACTGTGAATTTGGGAAAATTAAAAGCTGTATCTTAAACATAAAAAGCTAGATTTGGGCGGACTAAGTCAGCTTGTTCTTTCCTGTGATAAAGAAGCCAAACAGAAAAAAACAATAACCATTTCCTCTGTTTTTCCCATGCATTTTGCCCATAATGTACTTAATTACATGCCTTCCTCGCATCCTCCTCTCTCTCCCTCTCTGTTCCCACCATGAGTTGCTGTTCTTTTATATACTGCCGGTACCAGGGCGAGAGGGTGGAATGGCGGGGGGAGGGACTGGAAGGAAGAAAAAACATTTTTCAGGCATTTATACAATGTGTGCATGTTCTGGGTCTTCCAGCCAAAACAGACTAGAACAGCACGTACGAAAAAAAGTCTGGGGAGAAAAAAATGTACGAAACTCAGCAGGTCACAAGCTGTTTTTGGAAATAAGAAATTGCCATAATAAAGCCGTCCCCAGAGCTGATTAATTCAGACCCGGACATTATTCCGCGCTCTGATTCGGCGGACACACAGGCACTTGGGCATGTTTCGCACAAATTTAATTACGGGTCTTAGTGAGCGGTCGGCTCTTTAAAGAATCTCCTCTCTCCGTCTCCCACTTCAATACCTGATGATGTCATGTCCTATTGTGGGCTTGTGGAAATTCTTCAAATCAGCTGCCAGTCATGACCTTGCCCCTTCAAAAGTTCTTTCTCTCTTTCTTTTCGCTCTCGTCTTTCATTCTTTCGTTTTTTTTTTTCCCTCCCCTTCATAACCAAAGTCCCTTTTTATGGGTTGATCAGGCTTACCCATTTGTATGCTGCTGCTGTTTTTGAGTCCATTTTATGAGAAATGTGCCCAGCTTCTTTAAATGTACTGTTTTTGTAATGTCTGCTAACATTTCTTTATTTTCCCACTTTTTTGTGTTTTACCTCATATACAGTTTGATAAGGTCCAAAAAGGAAACTTAAATAGTTATAATAAAATTCAATGATAAGCTAAAATTATAGTCATGTTTTGTGCAGAATTTTGGGTTTCATTAGTATTTTTAAGAGTAAGACTGTAGCATCACAAAGTGTGACGTGAAGCAGACTGTGTGGAACTTCTCCCTGACGGCCTGTATTTCTTATTTAAAATGTGTCAAATCTGCAGAGTTTGCCTCAGCCAGAAAGATCTAAGGGACGTGATTTAAACTCATTAGTTATTTTAAGATTCAACAGGTGTGACAAATCGTGCACTGAGTGTGTTTGCTGTTAATCTTTTTCTGTTTATTCTAAAACTCAGCACATAAACAGCGCTGCCAAAGTGACCATTAGATCACCATTTCCCACGTGGCTTCATCATAATCCGTTTCTTTTTTTACTCTTGGGATAGTCAGACTGAGTCAGAGTGAGAAGCAACAATAAGCCATAAACAGGTCGGGAAGGCGGCGGGACTGGGCTAACGCACTGCCTCTCCTCTTTTGTCTTTTCCTTTTCTTCCCGTTCCCTTGGCCATCTCTCGCGTCCCCATGATTGTGGCTCCACTTACATGCTTAATTGCCTCGCTGCTTATTAGTGATACAATTACGCAGGCCTGAGACTCTGCTGTGAGCAGCCATCTGTGGGTAAGAGTAAGCATTCAAAAGTATCTTTTATTTGCGCCAGTGATATTGTCACATGCAAATAGCACACCATTGTACAGAATCCATATTTCATAGCCGGTCTGGCAGAGCAGAGAGTTTCTTGCCGCCTTTTCCCTTCTTTTGTGAAACCTGCAATTCACATCCCGAATCCTGTAGGAAACTGGGACATAAGGAGGAAAACTTTGGGACTCATTTGAGGGGCGGAAAAAGCACTAGAAGTCTTTTGTTTTTGAAGTGTATGCACTTGTGCTCCGCAGGTAAATAGACTTACACACTGGGAAAAGCGCAGAGAGCAGTGCCGTTTAAGTACCAGAGTCGTTTTATTTTGTTTTTTTGCCTGTGTGATTCACAGCTTCACCTCTTGCTCCGGAACATTCTGAAATTGTTCCTCGGGGGGCTCTGGGTTTTAATGAACCATGTGAGCAACAACGCTGGCTTCTGATGCCGCAGCCGTGTTCGTATCCACTGGGGCCTGGGCTGAGGTGGACGCTATACTGGGGTGGGGGTGGCCAGTCAGTTTACACCCCATGCTGGAGTGTGAAGTGGAATTTGTGCACATTTATGGCTTGTGAAAATCTGCCTCTTTGGTCTTCTACAGACCAAAGGCCAGTCTGTGCCTGGACTGCGGTTGAGAGGACCCCAAGGATGGAGATGTTCATGGTTATCTGGCTTTTGTAGATTCCACAAAGGAAAACCCAACCCAGTTCAGAGACCAGTATGGACCTCAGGGTCACTGAGCCAATGTACAGCAAAGCCTGGCTGATACTCACACTGAATTTGTCGGGCACCAGAGCAAAGTCTTAAAGTCAGGACATATACCTAAGCCTCCATCTTCTCTAATTGGCCTTGTCAATTTTACAGAGGTAGAATAGAGGTTCCTTATTAATCCCTGTGAGGAAATTTGTTAGTTTGCATATATGTGGATGCCATGAGGGCTAGAGGCATACACAGAACCACCCGACAGTGATATGATTACTCTGCCATCCGTGGGATTTGAACCCACAACCTTCCAGACACGGTCACTGAGCCCTAATCTCTTGAGCGACCCAATTCCCCCTAAGTTACTGTTTCAGTTTCTGTAATGCTTCTTATATCCAGACAAATACTGGCATACAGACAACAGAAACTGAAGCTGTTGACTTTTGTGTCTTAATAGAGATGAGAACAATCATTTTTCCCAGGTAGTCATCAGTTTGGAGCCCTGTGAAATATACACTTATATTCTGGGGAATTTACATACTGAATGCTGGGATGTGCAGTTACTGCTTGGGCCCAGAAATAGGTACCTGTGTGGGGCCTTGCCCCTGCGCTGAGGTCAATAGCTTTCTCACATTACCCTGAAACAGACCGTGTCCCTCTGTAATAATCCAGGTGACGAGTCCATTACTAAGAAGGCAGCGGATTGAGGGATCGGTGCCGCAGGCTGCATGTAGAACCGGAGGAGTAATAGGCCCTGGGGGGTCCGTGACCGGGATGTGAGCAGGGCGTTGGTTAGCTGAGGGGAGCGGGGGACTGAGAGTCACCTGTCAAGAACTGGACATGCCCCGTTTCTGGGGTCTTCACCTGAGTTTGATGCTGTACTGCACCGATATTCATGTGTATCACATAGCATATGATTTAAATATGCTATCATTCATGTTAATACTAAGGCTGACATTGAGTTTAATTATTTAAATAGTTCTACCAATTATAGAGCAAAGTATTTATTTCATCCCGTATTCAGTAGTATCAGATATCAAGTTTTTAATGGTTTATATATTCTTAATAATTAATCTGTGTATCACTCATGGCTGTTTAGATGTAGTAATACCTGCTATATTTAGATAATAAACCATACTGGTCATATTTCTCAGAATGGACATCAGATATTATATGCGTGATCTAATTGTTTCCAGCTGTCCGTTAATGTCGTTGCTATCTATGGATGCGTGAAGGTGGATTCGGTACCTTTGGGGTGTAAGAGGAGGCTGGATAGAAACCAGGTTTGTGAGTTAAAGGAAGAGAAAGGAGACCAGTCTGTTTGTGGGTAAATCAGTCGGAGGTGGAGAAGGGGTGCTTTCACTGTGCCCAGATTAACACATTTAGAAATTCTAACTCTCCCCGTCTGACATCTTTGTGCAGGAATAAAGAAAAGGAACCTTTGACAGCTACATTTTTCACATCATCGGGGGTGAAAGGAACAGGCCTTTTGAAAAGCACTGAGGCTCGGGAAAATTGTTTGTTGACCACACAACAATCATTGTATGGCTGCTGTCAACCCCGGCTCCGGCAAGAGGAATTCCTTTGGGAAGCAGATTAATAGTTCATTTTCATGGCAGTCACACAGAGCAAAAGAAAAGAATGAGAACAGCTCTGTAAAAATACACCTCTTCTTAGATTATGTTGCCATTGTGCAGACGAAAGAGGAAAAGGCATTTTTAATGTTCCCCATTGTCTGTCCATATTTCCCCCCTTTCGTTTGTGCCTACTATATGATAACTTCTGGAATCTTCTTTACTCTGCAGAATCGAATCTCACGACTCATTTCAGACCTTCCCCTTTATGTTTAACTGATATTTCACTCATGATTTCATTGACGTGGCTGAAGCAAGATCCGCATTTCAGACCCTGAGCAAGTTCTTAGTGATAAGATACAAGCGACTATATATTTAGCAAAAAAGTGCCCCTTAAAAGTATTGAAGTATTTTTAAGAGTTCTACGGGAATTTGCCACATGACACTCTGACAGCACGTCAATATACACTTTTCAGACTTGTGTCACATTTGAGCCATCAGAAGAAGGTACCCAATTCTGTTATGCCAAATCAATCGCGGACAGACACTTTATGGCACATAATGTCCCATATTAGTGCTTTTGATTTATGTGCCAAAGTGTGTAACTGCATTGTAAATAGTGTGTGATTGTGCATCTAATGTCAACAACTAACCCTTTACTCTGTGACTCACCAAATTGGGGTTTTATTGGAACATGAAAGCAGGCCTGGCTCCAGCTGAGTTGTGTAAAAGCGCCTTTATCGATCCTGCTTCAGGGATGGGAGAGGCTTCCAACACCTGTGCTTTTAACAACGCCCTTACTTTTTCATGGGCACACAAATAAATCACGCGATATTAGCCCCGAGAGTGAGAAGGCGCTTTATCACATTTTATACTGCATTAATAATGTCAGCTGGTGTTTGAGAGGGTGGCTTGCGTGCGTTCGTCTCTCGTCTGTCAGTGAGATATGGAAGAGGACGGCCTCACGTGCTTCTCACGGTGGCTCCGCAGCTCTCCTAAGCTCTCCATTGTGTGCTGGTTGGTCTGTAAAGTCCTACAGAGTGACGAAGTCGCTTCCAGGTGCTGGCTTGGGACCTTCTTGTCCAGACTCTTTAAATGTGCAGGCAGTCCAGTTGATAATCAAAAGAAGCATTGCTTGTAATACAAAATAATTATTTTTATACTCTTATTTATGTATATATTGTGTTTCTGAAATTATACATTTCAGACATGTTCACACTCTGCCTGTGAGGATTTTCAATTGACTGATTTTCATTAAATTAATAATTGCTAAACCGTATTCCGACAAATATATAAAAAAAGATGTTTATTTAGTCATTATTAAATACTTATTTTTTCTTTTAGAGAAAATTTAAATATTAAGTATGAAAGTGATTTACCTTTCATGAAATTTCTCAATCTTTGTCCTGACAAAGTGTCAAAATATACCTAGGCACAATATCTATTAGACGTATTGCTATATATATCAGAGGTGTTTCATTTCATCACATTTCTTTGCGTGTCTTTGTCATGTGAACGGTCTGGGCTCTCCCCATCCTCGTAGGTTTCAGGTTCCATGCCACACCTGTTTTTGGTGCACATCTAACACAAAGGTCAGGCAAGGTCGCCGTTGCCCCAAACCCAGGGCACGTGGGTATGGCCCTGGTATCCAGGGCTCCTTGGCTCCTTCTCTTGGGATACCCTGGCCCCTTTTACCAGACACTTCACAGACATGGAGGGGAGGGGGGTTCTGTGATCTGCCGTCTGTCCCGCCGCACGAGCATATATATGAGGATTTTCCCCACATCGACGGGCGTAATGCGTCATAAATGTATCAATTTACATCAACAACAGGCTGCCCGGCCGAACAGCGAACAATTATCTGTAGGCTGTGCAGCTGAAGCATGTGATGCACGGGCCCAGATCCCAACAGGCACTTAAAGACTTTGACCCCTTGTACTCCCTGCGATGCGGTTAACATGCATTACATGAGCGGTACCGACGGAGGAGTTTGACACAGCTGCTCACAGCCGGCGCTGTGGAGTCTACTGGAACCTGCAGAGGCACAATTCATCTAATAAACTTTATTTCATCCCATATTTTTTTTTTAAAACTGGTTAAAGAATAAGAGTGAATTCACAGCAGCATCAGTCCTTCTAATGCGTTCATAGAGGTGGCACAGTGACTGCAAGCCAAGGACCCAAAGGCGTGCCCTAAAAGGTGCCTGTTTGAATCACAGCAGAAATTATGCTGCTGTCCCCTTCACCTGAGTGTTTAAACTCATTTTATTAAAATAAATTAATAAATAAATGAACTGTGCTTGAGAGAGAAAAGATCCACAAAGTTTATGAGCAATTTTGGAAAAAGTACCATGGGCAACCCAGCTTAATGTTCCACCTTAACTTACGAACATCCTCAGATTGTTTTTCAGGCACATTTGCTCACCTTTGTCCTTTTTTCTTAGTTTTTATTTGGTTTCGTGTTATTTGGTTCTGTGTTAAGATATTAGTTTAATCTACACACACGGATAAGTGTCATCTCTTCCTTGCCTCAGTTGAGGTTTAGAACTGGGCAATGGTTAATATTGACATGTGAAGTGGTCCATATATTGAATGTGTTGTCTGTAAACTGACTGACAAGTATTGTGAGCGTTCCTGAATTAGGGAAGCAGACGTAGGATAATAAGTTGGATTTGATTTATTACTCTGAATGCAAGTTGAATTAATCGCTTAGTCCCACCGCACCACTGCATTTTGAGTCGAAAAATCATTGTTATGGTTAAGAAAAGGGAGATTATACCAGCTTAATGAGTTTCAGTGGGTGAATGTGCTTTGGTGCTATTCAGAATGAAATCATATTTAATGGCTGACACTCATTTCATGGCAGTGTGCCTTTTTCTCTCCAGTGGGTCGGCCTCGTCAATGCGCGGCCCCCTTCAGAAAGGCGTGTGACGAGAGAGGGCCACCGATAGCCAGATAGGGACTTACATTCATTAAAACAAGGACAAAAAATGTGGGACGAGGAGTGAGAAACGGGAGAAAGGCTCTAATGAGCATGTAATGTCGGCTCTTCGTCACGGGGGCCGGGCAACGGACCTGGAAGCTCGCTCCCGAGCGGGACGGGCCCCCGCTTTGGGATGCTCCTCATTCCCGCCTACTGCCCCAACTCCCCCCCCCACCCGAGCCACACCTCAGGCACCCCCAGAAGACCAGCAGATATCACAGTTGGTCCCGGAAGCCTTGTTGCCGTGGCATCAAAGCGGGCATCCTGTCACCAAACAGCCCTGGCGTCTTCCTCCACCTCCGAGCGCCACAAAGCCGCCGTTTGTCCCAGCGCCCTGTGCTACGGCACGCAGCTATATTTCCGCAACCGCCGTCGCATTCATTTGCAAATCGCCCTGCCGCTTCCAGTTCCCCTGGGCCTGAAATACCTCTGGAGCTGCTAAAGAAAGAGGAGCGTGAGTTTGGCTGCCTTCCCTGAGAGCCTCTATATTGTTTGCTTCTCTTTTCTGCACTTTTGTTTTGTATGTTTCCCTCTATATGGCATTGATGCAAAAATGTTTGGCTGCACTGCACATCTTTCTCAGAGGGCCTGGTGGAACCCGTCCTGAAGTGCCACAGCCCCCCCAAAGATTCGTTAGCAACGTGAGGGTCACATTCCTGCATTTTTACAGTGTTTCGCCAGACTTGCACCTGGCCACAGCGGACTGCCCCTGCGTGACAGCTAAGGAAGTTGCTAACCAGTACCCTAATCTAGTGTTTCCCAGTCCGGTCCTCGGGGACCCATAGCCGGTCCACGTTTTTGCTCCCTCCAAGCATAGGTGAGTTGGGGGGGAGCAAAAACGTGGACCGGCTACTGGTCCCCAAGGACCGGATTGGGAAACACTGTCCTAATCCGTGCTACTTCATTCTCCCCTCGTGAATCTACACACTGGAGCGTTCAGGTTGGCTGAAGCAGTTCATTATCGATGCACACGGCCCGTGATAAAGGGCAGTTATTAAAAACCCGCCTGTAATCCGTGCTGAACACAATCGGCACGACACCGGGAAAAAAGAACCGCATGTTTTACTAAGCCAGGCGAGATGTCTTACTAGACTGGTTTCACGGGTTAAGTGAACGTGTGTGGAAGGCACCGGAATGTTAGCATGTAAGGTGGTCGGGAGGCATGCTGGGACATAGGGAAAGCAGACACTGGTCGCTGCGATTTATGGCAGTTTATGAGGTTTATGACAGCTGTGCATTGTGAAGTACACTAGCCATTCCCACACTGTATAATGCGTCATTTAGCGCCCATTTGGCCGCCATTTTGAGCTCTGTATACCAAAAATGAAAACTCTTCTTCAGAGTATTAATATATCGCTAGGTAGTAGACACCCCTGTGGTGGTCTGGCCAAGGACAGTAACATCACTGAATCTACCCGGAGGTCCCGCTGCCCAGGATCCCGCGTCTCCAGTCAGTTGCAAAAAAATCCAAACAGGATCCCAGTCTCCAGTCGCTCCCTCAATTGGTAAAAGTAACCCGTGTTAGGACCAGATGTCCCATCAGGCCTCTCTTGTATTGGTGTCTTGAACAGCAAGAGTTTTTAGAGAAATCTGTGCTGATCTTAAAGGATAATTCTGCTTCTTAGTGTGTCGATAATGGCTTAACTTTGCTGTTATTTGTGACAGCTAATCGATATGCAACACATAACAGACATATGTCAAAAGAGCTCCTGCATCCAATCGCATTTATACTCTGAAATAAGAGCCATTCTTTGAAAAGTTGGAGAGTTGTTCCTGAATGTATGTCCCACGCCTCCTGTAGCTGATCATGTGTGTGCATTGGCATTAACCACGCCTCCTGTCAAAGCTTCCTCCTAACTCTGCTGAAGCCCCGCCCATTTGCTCTTTTTCTATTGGACCAACCTCTGACTGACACCTATTCTGTCTAGTGACACACCTCATCCTTGAAAGAAAGGCAGAAACGCAGCGCAGTTCACAACATGCGTGCATATTAAAGGGAAACTTTCAAATCCAGCTTTTATTTTTAATTGACCAAAACAAAAAGCAAAGTATGGTCGTTTGTTAGATGAAGGCAACCTGCAGAAACACCACCTCTGCTTTGCTTTCTGTTCATCCTCTGGTGTGACTTTGGCAGTATAAAGAGAACATAAGAGGTAAACCAAAGAATGAAAAGTACAATCATGCCATTGTACTTTGAGAGTTTTCCACAATTTCAGCTTCCCAAGCCCTTAGAGAGTAGACAGTAATCAGCAAGGTCCTGTAGTCTATGCTCCTAATTACAGAGCGCACATAATTACACAACCGTAAGGATGGGCGGGGGGGGGGGGGGGGACACACACCAAATCCACACATTGTAAATTCACATGGGTCTTCTTAATGATACCTGGTTTTTCCACTCTTGAGAAGTGCAAATAATCCCATCAAACGGAACAATGGCTGCACACCTGCCTTCCCCCCACCCCCCCATTTCAATTACACATTCATACCATTCGATCTGTCTCAGCGACTCCCTTACCCGCCAAGTTTCCTTCGGTATCTGAGTGCAGCGTCTCGACGACGGAGGTTTATCGAATTACATACTTTTTTCACTTCTCGGCACTACGGACAATATAAAATGTGTACTGTCTTTGCAATTTGCTAAATCACCTGGTACATTTATGAAGCATCATGGGATTAACAAGATGCCAGACATGATATTTGGTTATGAGACCTGGAGCTGACTTTATATACCGCCGTTTTTAGGAAGAGCTGTTTGTGTGTCTCGCTATGAGTCATGGGTCTGAAGTACATTTACGGCGACAGCAGACATGTTGCCCAGGTGACGTCTCTCATTGTGAGGTTTGGTACCAGAATTTACCCGTTTGCTCTTAGTCTCTGCACCCACATTTTACAGAGGACCCTCACAAGGAGGAATGCTATATCATCTGCAAGCGCTCCCATGCTAATATTATTAGATAATAATTAATTATAATAATATTAATTGCCATCTTCAATAATACTACTTGATGTCGTTGTTGTTATTACTATTGCTATTAATAACGATAATAGTAATAACAACAATAATAATAATAATAACAATAATACTAATACTATTACTAATAATAATGTATGCTATATTGTTATATGGGTGCAGTGTTTAGCACTGTTGTCTCACACCTCTGGGACCCGGGTTTGAGTCTCCGCCAGGGCCCCATGTGTGTGGAGGTTGCATGTTCTCCAGTTTCCTCCCACAGAGGTTAACTGGAGGTCGCAAATTGCCCATAGGTGTGAATGGCGTGTGAATCCGCCCTGTGCACCCCATCCTGAGTTATTCCCTGCCTTCTGGGACTGGCTGCAGACCCCTGCATAGGATAAACTGGTATTGAAAGTGAATGAATTATTATTATTATTACAACAGAATGCTATTTAACAGTTTTAATGCAGTATACTATTTTCACTGAAGTTATTCATTTCAGGGTTAGTCCCAGAGCTTCATACGTTTTTTAGATTTCGCTGGTGGTACGAACCATAAGCCCCTCATTTAGCGATAATGTGGGTCTGGCCCACAGTGCAGTTGTTACGGCAGTGTTATGTTTCCGTTCCACATCTTTTGATGAAGTGTCGCAGCTATTTTCACTCAGTTCTGAAATTCGTATTAAGAAGCAGTTCTTTGGAGCTGTTTCATTTTAGTGTTATTATTTGTATGCTTTAGGCAGCGACAGCCGTGTCCTTTGCTTAGCATTTATGCTAAATATGTTTAGTTACGGTTCACATTTACATACAGGAGAGCAGTCTCTGTGTTAATGAGTTGACCCCGGAGTTGAAAGGTTAGCCCCCCTCCCAGTTGATTTGTCCGCACAGCGGGTCTATTGAGTCGGAAGAGGCTGCGCTGCGTGTGTAAAGACACGGGTGGGGGTGGGGGGGGAGATTGCAGGCGGAGGGGGCTAAACGTCCCATTTGTAACGATCTACAGGCCAGCATGGTGCTGTACCCCCCCGGTCAAGTGGCCTTCAGATCTCTCCTCTCTCTAAACCACTGACCACACAGCACGGGCTGCAGAACACACACAGACACTCACTTAGTGGTTGGGGGGCAGGGGGGGGGTCACACGCATGCACAAATAAATGTGGATGCTCCTCATGTGCTTCATCACTAAAGAATGGATGTATCTGTTCTGTTAATGTCACTGTCCATTAACCTGTTAATCTGCTTGTGGGGATTTTCCAATGAAATCGTACCTTAGTGAAGAGGCATTGCACATATGTGTGGTATTATGCACATGTGTTGTTTGTTATTATGGTGATTAGCGTGTGCACATGTACACGTGTGTGATTTCCTGTTTGTCTGTTGAATAAAACGTGGGTTTGTGACTCAGGGGTGCAAGGATGATTTCAAGGGCCCTAAAAAAGTTTTTTATGTAATTGGATTGGCCTGGGATGGGGGGTCCAGTATGTAATGCATTCATGGGGCCCAAAATGTCCAGCAGCATCCCTGCTGTGACTTGAAACTTTTTGTAAGATAACCTTCATGACAAACCATAGATATCAAGGAGCTTGCCCCCCCCCCCCAAAAAAAAAAAACTAGTACACAATTAACTCCCCAGCCCTGTGAGACGTCTGGACATGCCCCCCCC
>JAODJW010000007.1:12334637-12346455 GCA_026777045.1 Hyperopisus bebe
GGGGGGGGGGGGGGGGGGGGGCGTTAAACATAAACAGTCAACACTAGTGAGGGGCAGCAGTACAGTACAGATCAATAAAACCCCTCCCAACTCAGAGATCAAAAGATACATGAGTTCTGTTTTTCTCCTTCATATCCACGTTTAATTAGGATATCAAGGGATGGATCCACAAAGGGTGGGGGGAAGGGGGTGTCGAGGGTGGATTTATCAAAGGATAAATGAGTGGGAATTTGGTGAGGGCTGGAACAGCGGACTCTGAATCGTACATCAGGAGATCACCTCCGCAGGGGCAGTCTTTATCTGGGGGCCGTGCCTGTTTTTTTTTCCCCCTTCTACACCTTCTGCAGCCCTGTGTCTTTCCGAACACCTGCCTGCTCGGCCTTGAATTTGCCGGCCCATCCTTCGTAGTCTGGCGAAATGTCAGGGAACGTCCCCGTCACTGAGATTAAGAGGTCGTGTGTCACCACATCCTCGGTTTACCAAATCGAAAGCAACGTCCCGACCACCAGCCCTTAAGAGATTATGTCTCCCTGCTCCACCGCCGGAACTTAAACAGAAACATCAAAATTCCTCCCGCGTAGTGATCCTTTCACTCTGCCGAACAATGTTGGCACCGCAAGCCGCATATCGCCATCTTCTCCCGCTGATGTTCTTGACAAGTCAAGTATTCGCAAAACACACTGTGGATTGACAACCCACAATTACAGCTGCCATAACATACCTCACGTAAGAAAGGAAAGATGAGTGTTGAAAATGATGTCAGAAGGAGGTATGTTGGGGGGGACTTCATACATTTATAAACATCTGTTGTTGTTGGATGGGTTTCTCTTATACAGTAGGTTTCCAGGGAGGGACAAGGGTTGCGAGTAATTGAGCAGAAATAAAATAGCTTATGAAATCGCATTTCTGCTAAACAATGAATCTGTCAGTTTCGCTGCTTTGAAGCTGATCTGCTTTTGAAAGAAAACAGGAGTCTGTGGAGGGGAAAAAAGAACCGCTCTGTAATGCAAATCTTAGCTTATTTTATGGACATAAGTTTGAAATTTAAACCTAAATTTTCTGGGAGCTTTGCGCCTCTGTAAATGGATACAGTTAAAGCCGATCAAATGGAGACGAGCCAAGTTACTTCCGTCCCGCACAAACAGGAGGTCACTCTGCCGTTCGGTGTGCTTACTTTGAAAAGGGGGCCCACGTCACCGCTGTAAATAAACCTGAGTGACCCATGCAACCCGATTGGCTAGATTTTCCACAAAGTTAGCCAACCAGGAGGCCTGTTTCATCAAAGGCTCATTAAGGAGGCCTGGCAGGTGTCTTGGGTCTATTATCAGCTGTCAAAGTCTGATCGACACAGTATTTGCCTCTTAGTGGAATTTGTGATGACATTAAAAAAATATGTATATCTCAAACTGAGAACAGAAAAGGATTCTGGGAATGTTATGTTGTTCAGGAGGTGAACAAAATGCCTACTCTGATTACATTAGCAACACGATGCATGTGTTTCACCACAGGAAGTTTTATATTGGCTGCTTGTTTGAACTTTTCTGCCCAGGGTTGGGGGGAGATCTAGCGTAACATCTTGTTTTATTCAGGATGGTGTGTGTGTGTGTGTGTGTGTGTGTGTGCGTGCGTGTGTGTGTTTTTTACTTGGGGGCCATTGTTGTCAGTGCATCATATAAAAGAAGATATACAGTGATTCAAATGCAAATGTTCTTTTTTTTTGGGGGGGTGATTTAGAAAGGGAAGGAAGAGAGGGCCAGTTCGCTGAAAGGCACTGGGAGGCTGAGTGAGGGCCAGCCAACGGCACAGAAGACAGAAAGACGTTTGTGTAATCAGCCTTTATGTATCACCAGTTTTGAATAATAACATAAAAGACTTACCTCATCTGCCTGGTTCAGCCAAGGCATAAATAAAGATGAGAACAATAGAATTACTATTACTGCATCTACGGGCTCCAGCTACATCACGGTATTCTGTGGAGTCTCTGGCAAGAAGATTAATGTTTTGTTAAATATCAGTGTGAGGGCAGAGGGGGGCTGCTGCATATTCTATACTTAGCCTCCTTGTTGGCATTTCTGTTGCTACCAGCATCCCAGTCCCTTGTCACGATTCCGTCGTGCCGCCAGTGGTGTCCTGAAGCAAGAAATCTTTGCGTTTATGTCACGATCGCCGGTGACGTGTTAATTGCGTCTGGCCTCAGATTTTGTGGATCCCTGCTAGCGTGATAGAGTTTGGACTCGCGTTTCTTTCTGGAAGGTTCACGTTAGGCAGAAGCTTGAGTTCCTTGGCTTCTCATGTATATTTCACAGGCTCATCATTCAGTGGTAATTGTTGCCATTTGAAAGTCCTTCCTTGGTTCTTTTGTGTTTTTGTCTGATAACATTCTGAAAGGCGTAAAGCAT
Source organism: Hyperopisus bebe (assembly GCA_026777045.1). Lineage (NCBI taxonomy): Eukaryota > Metazoa > Chordata > Actinopteri > Osteoglossiformes > Mormyridae > Hyperopisus > Hyperopisus bebe. The sequence goes on from JAODJW010000007.1 coordinate 12,337,037, forward strand.
ACATTTACCTGATTATAGAGTTTTCTGTCTATAAAACCACAAAACTGGGTGGTTGCATCACATTTCCTGGTGGAAATCTTGGATCAGGGCCCATAAAACAACAGCCAAACACCATATGATAATGTAAATTATGTAATAATATAATAATTCCATATAAAAATTTAAATATCTGCAAATATTTTTGCTTAATGGCAAACATAAACAAAATAAAACAAAAAAAAAATTGGTAAGATTTCACTTAAGGCCATGTTTTCCGTAATTTATAAACACGTGCATAATGCATTATAATGCATTCATAAAGCATTATAAACATGACTATAAATATTTATAAAAAGGCATAACACATTATAGTCATGGTTATTATGCATTATGACTACCATATGCATTATGTATTATGCATTATGACTGCACTTTAGATACCTTTATAATGCAGAACAAAGCATCCTTAATGCTTCTACCGGCCATTATAATGCATTATAAAGGTATCTATAGTGCATTATAGATGAGAGATTGAAGAAGGATTCATAATGCATATTAAACATGGCTGTAACGTTCTTTCTGATAAATATTCATAGCCATATTTATAATGCTTTATGAATGCATTATTATTTGTTTTGAATATGTTTAGAAATTACTAAAAACACGGCCTTAAGTAAAGTGTTACCAAAAAATCACAACAAAAAAAAAAACAGCAGTGAATTTGCATGTGGCACACAAGGTATGCCAGGGACAGTTTTTGCACCAGACATATGCAGTTATTTGTCTGTGTAATCTGAAATGCACATAAAATATGTATATATGGGTCAGACTGGGCATCTCTATGGCTCCAGGCTGGCTGGTCAGGCCTGTCAAAGCAAAACACTGAAAGTGACTGAAATGCCAGTCAGAACAAAAACATTATAAATCCATCGGCAGGTAGTTTCAAACCGTCTTCAGCCCGTAATCTTCAGCTGCAGCTAGCAGGGTAATTCCGGGGAGGGGGGGGCTGGGGGCAATTTGGGGCATGACCTTCCATTCTGGATGGTCCCCTGGGGACTGTCGTGACGTGATGTTTGCGCGGGTGAAAAGAGGGGGACTCACGGAAGGGATAAGAGTTCGTTTTGACCCCCGTCTCCCGGGTGGTGCCACTGAGCTCCTCATAGGGGCAGTAAAATTCCCTTTAAATGCCCCCCTGAGTAGCACAAACGCTGACTAACCACCAACGTAAGCAGCCCCCAGACTGACAGTCATTTTTACACATTTCATAGCTGATTAATTAATTCTAAGGTCATTGTTTTCACTTTATCCTTGTAAGGCGGCAAAAGCTGGACCGGTACAGTTCAGCTTAAGCTCCTCCATCGACGGTTCGACTGGATTCGATGAAACTGGTTCTGCTTCTCAGGTATGTGGTAAAACACAGTAAAAAGGTGACCATTCCCAGTGTACTGATGAATTAGCCTTTGTGCGTAAGTTTGTGCATTTTGGCAGAAGGGGAATAGCCAATCACGACACAGGGCTTTGTTCCCAGTTACCAGCAGGCTTCTGGGGGCAGAGATGGTGACCACACTCTGGCTGGGTTAATAAGTGCCGTGTCATGTGTCAGACACCGCATTTCTTCTTTCCTTTTTTTTTTTTTTATTTTGCCTGAAGCTGCACAGTGACTTCATGTTTACCAGCAGAGGGCTTTTGTCATCTTGTGAGTTATTGATGCCCAGGACACAGACATACTCAGGAGGGCATGAGAAAATCTGGATGCCGGTGAGAGTGAGAATGCGAGGGAGTGAGAGAGATTAAAGGAAGTCTGGGAGATTCCTCTGTACCATTATCATCTAGCCCATTGACTGCTTACTCTCACCCATCTAACTGTGCGTGGGCTGTATTGGACATAGAAAGCCCTCCAACCTCAGTAGTGACTCTGCCCCACTGGGAAAGGATGCAGAAGCATTATGCACTTTAGCCGCGAGCCGGTCGCCTGTTTACAGGAAGGTGTCATTTTGCCTGTGCGTCTGTTGCTAAGGACCGGGGGCCCGGGGCATCTGGCCCGGCCTCGTGGTATCTAATGACTCAGGAGCGTGACTCATCGGATGTAGCGGGAGGGCCTGCCGTGCAAAGCGGCAGCGAGGACGACGGCAGACAGACAGATATGTATTTATGTATTTCAGCTCTCCACTGAATATGCTGTGAATCAAAAGATTGTGTGGCCGGTAATTGTCATGTTTGGGCTTATTCGGGGGGAGGGGTTGGGGGAGGGGCGGGCGGCGGAAAATTCCAAACCTTTAAGGTCATTCACTAAGACCAACAGACCTTTGTTTGTTCAAAACTTGAAAGGTAACAGTTTACGATTACGTAATGTTTATGGATTTTTTTGAACGTATTGAGAAAGAACAGAAATAACTCTTACATGCAAGTTGACCATTAATGTGTTTTGCACAAGCACAGATATTGTTTATTTTATTATTTTCATTTTCTTGGAAATACCAGTATTATTACAACCAGCCATAGTAAATGTGGGTAAATTTGTGTCCCATGATAACAAGCATGACTGAGCACGTAATCCCATTGGTTGGCCGCTGTGTTTTTACATACGCTGAGCCTGTGTAAACACAGCCCCCTTATTTGGTGAGCGTAACAACACAGAGGAATATCAACCTCGCGTCAGCATCCTTTCCTTCCTACTCTCTCTGGCAGTAAAGAACGTCCCGGATATTCCCAGTAAGATCAGCTCTGTAAAAAGCCCGCCTCTGATTTGTATTGAGTATTACGAGGATATGTTCATAATTCCCACAGTCCAGCACAGAAGCCTGGAGTCAAATTACAAGCTTTAAGTCAATTATGGTTCCTTATTTGTTATGGCACCTTGATTCTTTCTTGGCGGTGACAGTAGTCTACAAAAACTAATTAGTGCTTTTCAGTCCACGCCTATTAGCAGCAACCTGATACGTGCAAAAAAATAATGACATTCCTCTTACAAATCATTGGTTATGTCACTCTCCCTTCAATGGAAATATGATTTCCCACTACAAATTGTCTGACCTGTTTTATGTTCCTCGACACATAATTAAACCTGTGGCGTGTAAGAGGGAAGTAATTTCCTTCAAAGGCTTTGGAAACAGCAGTGCGATGCCTTTGCTTGTATAAGTAACAGCTACTGGCAAACCAGGTCTGTGTTATGGATTAACGGCAACAACAGCAACCGCCGCAGCAGCTGTGAATAACGTGAATTTGATACGCTGGGTATGATTTTTTTTTTTTTTAAAGAAGACTTTTGATAAGCCTGCCGGTGGATTGACGCTGGCTTGACGGGTGAGTGTTTAGAAAGTGCTATCACGTGAAGGCGAGAGGAGAGAGCAATGAAACGGCCGGTGCTTTCGATCTGATGTCGGCCCGCGTAGATGGGCTTGTTTGGCGTTAACCGGCATTGGAAGACGTGTGGGATGGTTTTAGATCTCCTTGTGGTGGACTGGTTAGGAACCTGAACCAGTCTCTGGGTGCTTGGAGGTCTTAACGATGGCAGTACTGTAGTGTTCTTAAAAGAATTCCTATCCTTCAGTTCGTAGAATCTGCAATTACAATATCTACTTCCACAAGTAGCTGCGCGTCAAGGGATGATAGATAGAGGGGCGATGTAAAAGTTTACTGTAGGCCCTGAATTTTTGAGAGGGATTCTATAACTTACCTGTTTGGCTGATTTGGAGATAGCCAATCAGAACTGTGTGATTCTGAACTTGATGTTTTGTTCACATTGGTGGTTCCTCCGCTAATGACTCATTTGGACTCAGTTTGCTATGGTGTCCAGGGCCAGTGGTCTGCAGCAGCTGGTTTCTGGTGTCTGCTGGATTACATTGAAATGCAGCCACATTTGGTCCTTAGATGTAGCCTGAGGGACAGAAGACCCAGGATAAGATACTATTTGCAGTGACATGATTACCTGTGCATAGGGGTATGTGTAGTAAGGGTGGGAGAGCTGATGCATTGGGTTACGCTTCCAACCAGCAATGAATCTCAGTGTTTAAGAGATGGCTGAGGTCAAGTGTGGAGATGTAATCAGTTAATCCAGTTTGGCCAGAGAGTACACATGACCCAGCATGCTCACATACATGTGGTCACACATGCACATGCATGGGCTCTGATTCAGCCCCTCCTACTCCTTCTCTAACGCCCAATCAGATTACTGAAGGTGACTTTGGTAAAGAGTGCCATAATTGGCAGAAATGATAAGCCAATTAAAAGCACATTCTAAAGGCTCGTTCCTCGAATTATTCTGCTTCTATTATTAATTATACTGATCGGATAACAAGGGAGCCCTTGACTGTACCCTCCTCCCCATATATCAGTGTTCATGAGGAGCTTGTGTGTGCCATGTGCTCTGTCCCCTCAGGCTAAACTCGCTGCTCTGGAAGCAGGCAAAGAGAGTAAATTGATCTCTCTATTTTTCCAGCCGATTCAATAAGAGATGCTTGTGTGTTCCTCTTTCTTTGCAAAGAAGCCTTTCCAAGACAGTAAGGGGCTGGCTGGCTGCTCAGGCAGGTAAATCAGGCCAGCCCTGTGATTCTTCCAATGGACTCTACCCTGATTCCCAGGCCAGAACGTAACCCTAAGGCAGTCTTGTGTAAAATGCAGTAATTGCAGGATATTAGGCTTGGAATGATTAGAGGAAGACATGAAATTCCCCTGTAGTGATGCAAATAGTCCAAGGTGAGCCTAATGAAGGATGCATTCTTTTATACCATTAAATAAGTGTTGATGCCAGAGTTGTGCCCCTCAGCCATTTTAGCATAAGGCAAGGAACTGTGGCAGAGTGTGCTTTCTTAAAGGGAATGTTCAGTAGATGAAGTTGTGTTAAAGGGAATGTCTGGTAGAGTAGCTACTGTGAGCTGTGTTAAAGGGAATGTTCAGTAGACAAAGCTGTGTTAAAGGGAATGTTGAGTAGAGTAAGCTCTGCTAGAGGGAATGCCTGGTAGAGTTAGCTTATGCTACAATGACCTCTCTTAATGGGAATTCCCTTGTTCTATAATTGAATGGGGACTTTCATTTCCCATAATCAACAATCATAATTTTAGCACAATTCATTCCTCATAATTAATGATCATTAACACTGATATCTGCTCTACTATTATGATGTCAAATATTACATATAAGTGGAAAAATCTGAATTGCCATATTACCTTACCAGAAAAGTTCAGGACATTTGCTTTATCACCAGTACACTGTCCACGGTCTAGTACCATAACAGTTTTTGCCTCTGGAATTTTACAGTCCTCCCTGATAGCTGATAGATTACAGCAATTAAATCCTTATCATTCTGTAGTGACTATTACCCTTGCACTCTGATTTCGTGCTCTGGAGCCTTGAAGCCACACACATTAAGAAAATAACGGCCCAGGCTCAGGACTACAGGACAGTAGGAGATTATTTTATTTTTTAATGAATTTTTATTTCTGAGGTTCGGTAGACGTTTCTCTCCAAGATGGCTTATTTGTTGATTAGTTGGTCATAGTCATAGAGCTGATTCAGGTGAAGATCTTCACTGTAGGACACCATATCAGAGCTTCCCCCCGTCTAGTTAAACAAAGTTAAGTGACACACAAATGTGAGCAAATTTGTGTTCAACAAGGGCAAAAATAAAAGACAGCATATATTAATTAGTACCAGACATGTCAGAACAATAATTTCCATGCATGTCATATTATTGCTGTAACTTACACAGGTCAAGCGTCCATATCAGGCTCTCTCATGCTATCGGTTGGCAAACTCGGTCACAGCATTGGTTTCGATCACAACCTGTTGGTTACTTTGTTGGTCCTGACTGGGTTAAACAAGGCTGTGACTGACAGTGGACAGTAAATCCCAGCCACCAGCGAGTTCCAAAGCCTCATTCCCCCCAACACCAGGGTTTACTGCTGACCTCGGTTCATGAGTTCTCCAACATGGTTAGAAAAACAAGGGCATTCTCAGGAGCTGGGGAAACCATTGTTTGTCTCTGGAATTACACACTTGAGTGCCAGCTCGCTAAACCATACTGCCTGTGATTGGCGCCTGTGGCTATCTGGGCGGAGCCAGTGAGCTGGGGGCCGGGCTAATGACTGCGGATTACCTGCGTGTGACAAAAGACACTGCAAGTGTCAAAACCAAATAGAGATGGTGGGGGTATGGCTCTAAGTATTGAATTTGGACAGATGGCCAGTGCACTAAGGCTTGTGTAACTTTGTCATCTGTCTCCCACAAACTGCTTTTTATTTATGTTCATTTTTTTTCTGCCCAGAGAGGAAAATCAAACACCGTGAATGGATCAGTGTCTGCCAAGGTGCAAAGAGATCCATTACAGTGCATCTGACAGGGGAAGGCGGGACAAATTCTGCGAATGTGTCAGAGCGCCTTCAAAGTCATTATAAAGTGGGATGAACCATTCAGAAAAAATCCAGGAATAGGGGGGGAGGCTAAAAAGGAAAACATGATACCTGGTCAAATGTGGGAAATACTTTCTGTGGGTTAAGCAGCAGTCTTTTCCCCTTTGGTATTTTGGAAACGGCACCGTGAGCTGTTCTCGTGGTGTGGTCTTGTATCACATTCAGAAGCTTGCTTGTGCAGCTGCTTAACATAAATTCTCTGTGTACATCTTTGTCCACATGGTTTATTTTTATGAACAATACAAGGGCCTGAATTCCTGTGGCTTTTGTTTTTCCTTTTTTTTCTCCCTCTCTCTCTCCTTGTCTGTCTACCTCAAAGACACTTGCGTGGAAGACTATCTGGAGGAGGAAGAAAGAGAAAAAAGAGAGTGAGAGAATAAAGGGGGGGGGGGTTGAAGTTTGCACAGATGTTCCTGTGACACCCCTCCTTACACAAGCAGAGTAAAAAAGACAGATTATATATATGGATATCGACAGACAGAACTGGCAGGGTATTACATAAAAAAGGTTGCATGTGCATGAACACATCTAATATTTTGAATATATTAATATATTTATTGCAAATTAAGCTCTTGTTGTAGATTAGTGGAGAGGGATTACAGATCCTTATCCAGGTAAAGGAAGAAACAGAATATAAAGGTCATTTGGGGGTGTTGCCCTCCATTGCTTCCGGAAGGTTCTTGTGGACAACAGCGGTGAGATAGAGTGCTGTAACATAATTACAGAGCTTTCCGTCCTGTAGCACTATTCCGCCCCCCCAACACCACTACCATCCCCACCTTGAGAGTTCAAAGACCCGAGACAGAGAGTAAATGATGTTGCTGCCATTGAGCAGAAGTACATCCTGATGATACCCTTTAATACTGGCCGTCAAACCTGACCACTGCCCCCCCTCCTCTTTTTATTTTGACAACTGTAGTGAGGGTGCACGGGGAAGGGGAATTTAGTGTACCAGTGAAGGATTACTACAAAGTCCACGCTTCACTATATAACAGGGTCTTTTTACACATCTCTGTCTTGATCCAGTGGAGTATTACAGGCAAAATGTGAATAGATGCACAAAGAAATTCTACTAACACTTTCTATGAAGTTGCCATATATAATGCATTATAGACACCGCCATAATGCATTACAAAGCATCTATAATGCATCATAATGCTCAGTATAAGGATTAATAAAGCATTGTAGCATCTTCTATTGACAGTCATAAGGCATTATAATGTTGATTATAATGAAGCTTATATATAATGCACAGTGGGTACCTTCCTAATGCATTATAATGGTCAGCATTACAATTAAGGATGCTTCGTATTGCATTACAAAGGTATCGATAGTACATTGTAGATGACAGCTTCAATGGAGCTTATGAAGTATTATAATCAACACTATAATGTAACTATGACTGTCAATAGAAGATGCTGTAATGCATGCTTTATTAATTCTTATACCAACAATTATAATGCATTATGAAGTTGTCTATAATGCATTATCGATGACAGCTTGAGGTAAAATGTTATTGGCATTCTTACCAAGGGAAATAAAGTAATAGATCCACCTGTCACCTAAAATCTATCAGCCTCATCATTTTTCTGAAAATGCAGGTTAGTATCCAGAGGTACTGCAGTGTTTTTAGATGAAACAGAATGAGAGTCTGTTACAATATTCCTGGGAAGTGTCAGGATCCTCACGTTTGCCTCCGTTTGTTTATCCCTCTCTGCTTTTCTCTGGCCGTGGGTCATGCCCGAAAGACACACCTGCAACTGACCCGGCGCCCTTTTTTGTTTGTACAAGATTTGTGTGTTTGCTGAAACAAAAGCCAGCCAAGGGGCCTCCTGGGACCTCTCGTTTCCACCCAGGAGCCCTCCTAGCTCTGCATGCCCTGACGCGTCCCACAGTCCAGTCACACGAGCTGAGAGGCTCCCCTGTTGGGTTCGGGCCCTGGCCGTTCGCTCGCATCCTCATCCGCGGCTGCTTTTGTGCCTTTCATTTTAGCATAGGCACATGCTAACAAGGACGTCATCCTCAGACTGACTCCATTCTGCATCCTCCGATTACATTTTGTCCGCTACTTCTCAGGCATCTTTTTTATGCACAATCCTTTTTTACATCTGTGGGCCTCTGTCTTTGGAACGATCGCTCTCGTAAGTGAAGATCAAATTTCCGAAACTCACTCAGTCCGGAGTATATGCTTTTGTGAACATTTCTATGGACTTTTGTGAGTTTTGGAAATTTCACAAAAGTTCTTCATTGGATTTCATGCAAACTGAGCGAGATTTGGTTCCCACTGCTGTGACATATGATGAGGACGCCTGATTTTAGATCACTGACAGTCTCATCTCAAAAACAACACGTGTCGCAGCCAACAGGGTACAATAACTGCCTATAATGAAATAAATTTCTCCATTCTTAATGTAATAAAAGTCAATAATGTAATAACTGGCCAATAAAATATTAACTTATTACATTATTGGCAAAAAGTTATTACTTAATTGGTTCAAGAAATATATTACATTATTGGCCAGTTATTATATTATCGACTTTTATTACATTAAGACTGGAAAAAATATTTAATCATTGGCAGTTATTACATTATTGGCTTGTACAACATGCACTGAATGAGTTTTGGAAATTTGCTCTTCAATTACTGTATGTAAACAAATCTTTCCGGACACATCCTGGTGTGTCAGGGGTTCGAAAGTGCGGGAAGCGGGGTGGCTCTCATTTGTTTCTCGTCTCCCGATGTATTATTCTTTTCTTTTCTTTTAATGCATTCCTTCTGGTGTGGTCCTTCACTCTCTACCTGTGGACCAGGGAAGTTAGGCCTCAGTGGCAGAAACCAGGGGCAGAGTGACAGCACATGTTTATTTTCAACCCCACCTTAAGCTCCCACCCACCCCCCACCCTCCCCACCCCCCCACCCCCACATCAGGTGTGAGCTGCACTGTGACGGAAGTGCCTAGGTGACAGGCGCACAAAGAGTGGCTGCCTCGCAGTAAATGGCGCATGCTGACCCCCCCCCCCCCCCCCCCCAGG
>JAODJW010000007.1:12477454-12500152 GCA_026777045.1 Hyperopisus bebe
GTTATCCCAAAAACCTGCATACACACTGGCCCTTTGCGGATAAGACTGCCCACCCCTCATCTTTTCCCATGAGGTCAACCAAACCACGTTTAAGCCAGCTTCACCTTCTTCCGCTACCTATATGATGATACGCTTTACTGTGCTTTAAGCCAGTGTTTCTCAACCCAGTTCTCAGGAGGCCCCGTTCTGTCCACGTTTTTGCTCCCTCCCAACACGCCTGAACCAAACAGCGATGAACTTCGAATAGCTGCTATAAACGTGCTGGAAGCTCAGAGGAAGCGAAAATGTGGACCGTCTGGAGCTCCCTGAAGAGCAGCTTAAGAAACACTGCTTGAGCTGTCGAGCACTTTACGTTTTATTTTTGCTAGGGCTCTTGTAGCCGTTACCTCGCTGGTATGAGTCATTTACTTCTGAGCCCCGAGTCTGAGTGTTGGTTCTTTGTCACATGTTAGCGGGGCTTTTTTCTGAGCACCTGTTTCTCAAAAAAATATTTTTACACGCTTTGATTCCATTGGTAGCGAAGGAAGTGGCTTGGGCAACTTCCTCACATTCTCACAGAAACCAACCTGCATTAGTTATACTGTTGACTAGTTAATTTAGGACAATTCATAATCTTCCCCAAAGCATTTTTAGGGACCAGAAAAAGCACATTAAGTTACGGAATTTTAAACCACTAGCAGCAACAGCAAGTCTTACAGGTAGAGCTAAATTAAAGGAATTTTTTTTTAACAATTATTCCGGTTAGAAAATGTTGCTGAAATAGCATTTGTGGTAAATAATGTTGATGAAACGATTTCATCATTAAAATACCACCACAGAAATTTCCCGTACAAAAATGTGTGCGTCTCATTTCCACCAGTAATAGCGGTTGGTTCGTTACTTTCAGATGGTCACACCTACACTCACACCCACTCAGGAGCACATCCTCACCCTCAACAAGTGTGCAGAAACACCTACGCACGCTGACTCACCAGTGAGGGGAGGGGGGGCGTGCTTTGTGGCCAGAAACAGGGGCGCTATAGGGATCGAGAATGATGGGACATGACAGGACATGAACGCAAAGTTCCCTAAGGCAGCGGAACGGAGCTCCAAGAGCTGCTCACCGCTGAGTTTGCTGTAGCCCAGCGATGACAGAAGCCAGACTGTTGCGGCCTGCTGCTGCTCCTCACTCGTTGGGAGAAGCAGTGAACACTGAGTGTGTCACCCTGTAAAAGCAGCTTCATAGCTCACGGTCCTCCCCCAGCTTATCTCCCCGACACAGACATAAGAGTGGGTCACTCAGCCTCTGCATCTTTTCTCCAGCTCCTCAGTAACCCAACTATGAGCCTTAGCACAACTATGCGAAGGGAAGCGAGTCTGACAGCCACTGCCTCACTGATACCCCGAACAATAATACCACCAATATTGCCACCGATACCGATACTGCCACCGATTCCGATACCGATACTGCCACCGATACCGATACTGCCACCGATACCAGCAGATGAAATTTAGCCATGTCAAGGCACTCACCAGCAGCTCTACTCCGAACCAGACTCCGGACAGCACCCTCTCCGGGATGAGCGGGCCACGGAAGCGCACCACGCCAGGCAGCGGCTCGTCACCCGAGCGCAGCTGCACCTGCACTTTGGAGCCGCAGTCGATGGCGCGCGCCTGCTCCAGGCGTGCCTCGCTGCGTAGCAAGCTGTAGCGCTCCTCGCAGTTGTTGACGGGGAACAGCAGCTCGGCCAGCTGGTCGTCCAGCTCCTGCACGTCCTTCTCGTCCAGGCCCAGCACCACGTTGGCCTGGTCCAGGATGCGCAGGCTCCGCTTTCCTTTGCTGGGGGGCAGGGTGCGGCCCAGGCTGTTGCGCTCGGGGCAGGCCTGGCCGATGCTGCCTCGGGGCACCTTCAGCGTCTTCTGCGACGGCCTCTCCACCGTGCATTCCTTTACCACCATGTAGTAACGCGAGTCCTCTCGGAAGCCCCCGGCCGGTTTCTCTTGGCTCCAGAGCACAGAGCTCATGTTTGCTACGGCCGCATAACCGAGGCAGGAGGCAGCGTGGATAAATCGACGGGGGGAGCGGCAGACGGAGGGACGGTCATGGGGTGCCAGCGCTGGGTCCCCACATGGCCTCTCTGTCAGACACCTGCATGCTCACAGGCAGATGCCAGAGCATTAAGGACCTGCCCATGCAAACAAACAAACGGAAAAAAAATATTTACAGAGAAGAGTGGGGGTTCGGGTTCAAACAGCATCAATTCACCTGCCTAAGCTACTGAGATTTCGGGAGAGAAGACCAAATGATAAGAGAAATGAAAGTGACTAATTGCGATTGTTGACACACCACAGCACACAGTGCACAACAACAAAACATGTCCTCTGCATTTAACCCATATATGACATAGACATAGCAAGTGATAGCTAATTCAGTACCTGGGGAGCAGTACCATGCTCAGGGTGCCTCAGTAGTAACTTACTGCAGCCTTTCAATCAGAAGCACACTTCCCTAACCAACATTGTTAGAACAATGTCACTAAACCAGTAAATATGCTGCCCAAAAACAAACCCCTTTACAAACCTTAAATAATTCCAAGTACAATTACAAGCTGTACACAGGGACAGTCATTTATAAACATGAGGCGGTAATGATGTTTGAAACATTCAATAGGTTCAGCCTTGCCAAACATGGATTCTGGCACAAATGTGTGAGATCAAAGATAATCCAGTGCCACAATGCTCTTATAAGACTCTCACAAAATCAGTCTCAAAGGGAAATTTTGTTGTTAACTAAAGTAACATGAATGGCTAACAGCGCAGACTTGTTAAACCAAAACACCCCCCGCACCCCTGAGAAGAGGTTGTAAGATCCACCGGCAGATCCATCATTTGCGGGATGAATATTCCCACGGTAGCAATGCAAAAACAGGAACGCAGTATTCATCTCAATAATATACGGTGTGTGTCTAGCCCTTAAACAAACCTGAACCAGTAAAGAGCAGGGTTAGGGCTGTGCTTTCACTCACAATGTTGTGGAAACACCAGTCTAATCATCCTACGCAAATGTTTTTTCAGAAAACTAAAAATATAGGTTTATCATGAAGACTTTTTTTAAAACGTGTGTGGGTAATGCTGCAGGTAATGACGGGTTTAACACAGCATACTGTATTCAGCAGGACAGAAAGGCGCATAGAGCTTTAACTTTAAAGTGTATGTTTTAAATTGAAGCAGGCTACTTTCCTACCCTTGTGTCAGACACATAACCTGGTTCAGTAAAATAATACTGCATATTGAGTCTCATCTACCCAGTGTGTTTGAAGGTCCTTATCAGTTTTTATTAGGAGAAAACAAAATATTTGTAGGTATTCTTTTCTGTATCTTTTACACACGTATATGTTACTGGCGTATCTCCATTAACTGTTGCAATTACGCATTGGCACTAGTGTGAAAGCAGCACTCGTGAAAGAATTATATTGCACCATGAACATTACATGGTGAAGCTTTGAAATATTTGTAGGTATTCTTTTCTGTATCTTTTACACACGTATATATTACTGGCGTATCTCCATTAACTGTTGCAATTACACACTGGCACTAGTGTGAAAGTAGCACTCGTGAAAGAATTATATTGCATCATGAACATTACATGGTAAAACTTTGAAAGAGAAGCACCTATGGCGTCAGGTATGTAGCAACAAGCAACAGGATTTCTGACAAAAAGCTTGCTGATTCCCAGGAGGATCCTGCACCTAGTCAGCTGAATTGTGTCAGATATAGTTATAAGGACGGCTCAAAACATCAGCGGACAGATAGATAGATACCCTACCATCTCCTGACCATATATCAGATTCAGTTCTTAGTGATTAATGTAAGGACAGTAAACAGCAATGCTGGAAGACATCAAGTGGGCGGAAAACACCGTGTGCTGTCAATCACTGCCGGCTCCGATCCAATACGAACCGAAGTGGTAATCAATAGGTCGAGTGACAGCGCCTGATAATCCCACCCACCACCATGTTTACAGCCGATTCCCTTCCATCATTAACCACAGCCGATAAGCATTCAACGAGGACGAAACAAGAAACGAAAAATAATAATAACAAACAAACAAAAAAAACTATTTACGCAAAGCAACAATGTGGTTAGGCTAGCAATGGGCAGCATGGTCGCATCGCGACCGCGCCCCCGCTCGCCGTGACCCGGTCTGTGGCAGCGCCTCCCCAGAACAGCGTCCCGCCGCATTCCGGCCCCCCCGCGTGACCCTCCGCAGCATGGCGCAGACCGCGGCTCGCCCACGAAACGCAGCCTTACGCCGCCTCACATAAACGGCCCCTTGTTTACTGTCCAGCGGCGCGCGCGCATCTCCAGCGCGTGGGACGTCATGCCAATGCTGAGAAGCTGCACTATCCTTGCTCTCATCATGCATCTTTAAATCATACACGCCCCCATCCTCATTCAGTGGCATGGCGCTAGACGTGAGCGCATACTTCCCCTGACAAAACCACAGCGGCTACATAACATTTAGTATTTAACTAACAACAATCCAGACTGAACGTCGCAAAGCATATCGCAGTGTTAAAAACATGTAATGTAATACACTGTACTGAGCAGTGCCTTCCTCCAGATTCTTACATAAAACTTAATGTATTAGTGATACAAGGGAATGCAGAACATGGTACACTGTTAAGTAATGCATTTTTGACATAACAAGCAAAGTAGGAGCTTAACGCCATGTGTAAAAGCCACGTTCTTGATTCTGCATAAACTTCGGAGCGACCGCTTGTCAGAAAAGCAACAGTAACTTCAGTCTTTGGACTGAACAGGCTGCCATGTTCACGCACGCAGTAGAGGAGATAACGGCAGGTACGGCTGACAGGTCGCGTTCCTCCCGGCTACATGTTGGTCTTGGACGGCGTGTTTCGGATGCACGGCGGAAAAGAAACCCGCGCGCATACGGTCAGGCTGGACGCCACCGGCAGCCTTGACACCTACTCGCCGCGATGACGTCACCACCGCCGTCCTCGGGCCTTGATTGGATACTCTACTGTACCAATTAAACAGCTAGCAGGCATCCTTACTATAACCAAATTCCAGATTAATTAATGCTATTGCACGATTAACGCGACACTCAACACAATCCGGCTGGATAACTAGCTACGGTTTAAAAATATGACACGTCGCCAGAATCTCCGCATTTAACAACGCGTAACCAACATGCAGGAGTAAACACCGAAATTCACGAAATCGCTAGTGTTCTTACCTTAACTTCGGTGCCTAGCTAGCTACCTGTTCGCCTTAATTTCATAGAACCCTGGTTTTGGCACGAATCAAGAACATGTAACCAGCTACGCAAATTCCCCGAAAAATTTCGAGCAGGCTTCTTCTGCCTTCTCTTGTGCTTTATTTATTGTAAGCAATTTAAAAGGTCTACGAGCCTGCGGCGAACGTCACAAAAAGCAAAGGAAAGGCAAAACGCAGACCCTTCAACCAAAATTATTTTTTAACAGCAACCAGCTCAACCAACCTTAAAATATTAAACATGCTCCCAATACTTTACTCCCATTGGTGAGTGCTCTGTTATACCAACTGCTCATTGGTTAAAACGCACGCCTTTACTTTAGTCCCACCCCCCGGGGTTTTCCGGTAGTTCGGTTGCGCAGTGAAGGAGGCGGAAGCAAAATGTGATTGACAAAGCTGCCGGTGGCTGCTCGCGGCTCGGAAGCAATGCTGGTCTTTTGCTGAGCGCATCCTCTGACTGTTACGTGTACATGCACTGGTCATACAGCATATTCAGTGCATGACATTCAAACGTAACACCGCTTGTCATCGAAGTGGTGCTGTGTGGGTTAAAGCTACTGCATTTTGCAAAATACTCGGATTTGAGCAGTTTCTTCAGTATCTGCAATATCCATATACGTAGTTGTAAACAACTGCATCCTAAATAATATCCTCAGTAAAATGTCATAGTCAAAGTTATTCGATATACATATGTATATTCAATATGAATAGTGATCTGGAATATTCGTCAGATAATTATTTTTAAAGTTTTGTTTTGTTTTAGATGTTCATTTTTTTTTCTTACGATGTGTGTCCAGGTTAGAATTTGTTGGATTATTGTAGTTTTTATTTTGTGGCCAATTCAGCTGTATTTTCATCGTCTGACAATCCTGTCAATGTTCACTTTGTAATTGTGGAATTTTGTGTTTGACAGTCATCTGGCCTATTCAACAATACAGTCTTTGATTACAAAGGCCACATGCACCATTAACACATTTTACTTTCCAAATAATCACTTTCATAAAGTAACTGAGGGCCATCACAGGACAAAAATGGCATAGTTTGAGTAGTTAATGTAGCCTTGTGTTCTAGCTCTAACTTTGCGCAAGAATCACACAATCCATACGTTGCATTTGTCGTCTTCTGTCTCATGAGATTGTACATAGGCATTATTTTCCTAAAGCACTTATCTATTTTCCTGAGAACATAGAGAAAAGTGCTGGCCTACAACCTGGCTTTTGCATATTACACCAAAAACACTTAAGATGATACACAGGTATGTATCAGTCCACACCTTTAGAGTGTTTTATTTGGACACAAACTATAATTACAGCAAATGTGATATCACTTTTGCTTAAGTGTATAGTGATATCAGGCAGGTACAATGACAGAATGAACAATTGTAAAGTTAAGGGTAACTGGATGATTAGTTACATGCCTCTCGCTCACTGCTATGCACAAGGAGGATGGAAATGTAGCTCAAGCTCCCAAAATGAAAGTTTGGACTTTATTAGCAGGTTTGCTTTCATGCACACTTGTATCATGATAGCACAACTTGAACAAAAAAATAAATCAGAACCATACGCAACACCAAATATAAAACCAATACAAAACTCCAAAATATGCAAAAGACAAACAGTTTGCAACCACATACCAGATTAGTCAATAAGTTAAATGTTCTTTATTTGAAGTGAAGTAAAATGCAAGCTGTATTAAGTTTTGGTTTGGGCCGAGTTCTGAGTTCCTTCGGGTCACATGACATCCATGAACCATAACAATGTTTGTTATGCATTCCTCACATACCATGCTCCCAAATTTCATATCTTGTATGAAATTTTCATGTGTCGATATTTCTAAAAGATAGCAAGTACAGCATAATAGCCCAGTTTATAAATATGCCAATTACAGTATTCTCACTCTCAAAAATAGTGGCGAGAAAATGTTTTTATAGAATTGCTACAAATTTGAAGATGACTGAATCGATAACCATGGTTTTGTCAACATTTTCACAATTGTCTCTCAAACATGCTCAGTACATCCTGGTATGGCTAAGACCAAAAACCTTTGTTACAATTCCACATTTTGTACCTTAAACAAAGCTGCGAAAACAAATTATGTACACATGAAATACAATATTGTGCGTTTTAACAGGTAAATGTGTGAGGTCTGTGGTAAAGTAACAGCCGGTTTCTGACACCAAGAGGTGACCTTGATTAAAAATTCTCTTCAGAAAGTCAGTCGCTGGTCTCTCTGTTTCAGCTCCTCCACCTCTTCCTGACTGAGATCATTGCCCTTCAGCCTTTATTGGGAAAGAGTAATGGAGTCTGGATTATTACGTAACCACTTATCCAGTAGAGCAATGTTTCCCAACTCGGTCCTCGGGGACCCACAGACAATCCATGTTTATTGCTCCCTTCCAGCTCCATGGGAAACAGCAGTAGAGGGTCACAATGAACCAAGAGTCTATCCCAGGAGCTCTTACAGTAGATGGAAATGAAAACACAAAACAATACTGCTGAAGGGCAAGAACGCTACCACCAACACTGCATATATATGAAAAGGAGTGATATTCTACAATAAGCATATTGTGATGCATCTGACAGAAAGGGCCTTTCTGTGAAATATCACAGATTAGAATAATACCGATTACACATACTGTACTTAAAATGCAAAGATAAGGAAGCAAGCAGACCATGTCTGAACCCCATGACCCTGACAAGGAAACGCTTTTAGAAGATTGAAGGATGGATGGATGTATGGTTTCTCTAAAAACTCTTATATTGTCTAAATGCTCCGGTGTAAAACTGGAAGGGCAGGAGGCCTTACCAGATCGCCTTGACACTGGTGTTTGTTTGCAATGCTTCTAGCAGGTACGCTATACCCTCCCTGGTGATGCAGTTCTTGCTTAACCTGTTAGAAAGACAAAACACAACTGGAGGAAGTGTGCAGGCTGTGAATGCAAAAAGTAGTAAGTGGATTTAAAGGGAAATCAAAGTCCTTTTAGCCACACTTAAACAGGAGCCCGTATAAACATCCCCTTCTGAAGTTATCCCAAGCCTGTCTTCATCCGAAAAAGCAGAAAACTCCACTTAACAGTTAACTTAGTTCTTCAGGTATTGTAGGTTTTGAGGTGTCAGATGGATAATGTCAGTCGACCGTGATGTAGCTTGGCTTTTCTCTGGATCGTCCCTCAGCTCCAAAGGCTGATGCGCCTCACAGCAGACTCACCACAGCTCCTCCAGACTTTGGCTCGTCTCGATCAGTTGTGCCAGAGCTCGTGCCCCAGCGCTGCCCACGCCGTTGTCAACCAGGCTGCAAAAGAATGCAGCGCATAAAATCCAAACGGTTCAATAGAGCGCAGAACCACAACAGCAAGGCCCAACATAGAACAGCATGCAGGGCAGAGTGGGACCAGGAGAGGCACAGACACAAGCTTTCATTTAGCTAAGCCCTTAATTAGCCTTGATTAAAATACAGATTCAATGACCATACATGAAACCACAAACTTTTTAATCGTGTTAAAACAAGCTAATGTGTCTTCTGACTGCATTTGTGCTAATGTCTTCCCTTTATTTGATTATTTCTGGTTCTACATTAATTACGTGCCGACTTAAGTAACTGAAGGATGGGTTAATTTAAAATGTTACAGGGCTATATAAAATTGCATAATTATTGATTTAGTCAAATAATGAAGGCTATTACTAATTTTAAAAGGACATTTAGAAGCACTGCTAACATTATTAAAACAATAATAGTTCACTTTTCTTAAATTATATATGACAAATAAAGGAAAGTAAGCCCAAAATTAAATTTAACACATTTGAATCTGCATTGTAATCACGGCTGGAAATTAAGGTCGGCCACTTGCCTGAGGCAGGAATTTAGAAGTCGGGTGAGTACAAAGTCACTGAACGCTAGCCTGATGGCTACAGACCGGCTACATTTTTTCAGAACTATGTAGCCCAGCTGCAGAAGTTCCACCCGGATTGTAGTAAATCTTGTCTGTCTATTTGTCTATAGGACAGTAGAATTGAGGGTTCCAAACCCACAGTACAAAATAAAATCCTCAGACACCTATTGTTCTGACACAATGGAAGCACAACCCGATCCAGTGCCATTTCCAATGTGAAACAGGTCATTGATTGACAGCTCACGCGAATCCCACCTCCTGAGGCTGTCACATGACTCCTACAACTTCTAGACAGTACTTTCTTAAATCCTGTTACTCCGACCAAGTGATCACATGATCTCTTGCTAACTGTGCAGACTGTAGAGAGGAGAGACCGAACACCAGCAAATTTGCTTATTCCAACACACAGGTACTATGGGTCAAATAAAACCCCACACACACAGATCATGGTCGAGGTAGGACCAGGACGGGGAGGGGCACGGGCACAGGATGTGGTGGGTTTGCAGCGCGGAGAGAAGCAGACAGCGGCGCTGAGGATGCCCCCACTGTTACCTGAGCCACACCAGACTGCAGTTGCTTTGCAGTGCTTTGGCCAGTGCTTCTGCCCCCCTGTCTTTGATTTTGTTCCCCCACAATCTGGGAAACGGGTAGAAAAACAAACAACAGGCTATTGTCTGTGTTTCTCAAAAAGAAAGCAAATACTTGTGACTGATAAGTTTGTCTTTATTGGCCTGTTACGTCTATTTTTGGCCTCTGTATTGGTTTCAGCTGAATGAGACTCTAATGATCAGTGCCTGTAAACATAACTACTGGAAACCCCTAAAACACTTAGCTTGAATTTATTAAATCACCATTGTTCTTATGGCTATAAAATCAATACCTGGCAAAGCACATATGGTTAAAGGCTTGTTAGTGCAGTTTTAGTAATGAATACTGGTGTTCTTGACAACATGCATAAATGTCGATTAACTTGACTCATTTTGTGAACTAAAAGAAAAAAACATTTCCCGTAAGCAGACCACTCTGTTCTCAAAAAATTCATGATGAATTCCCCCCGAAAAGAATACCATAAAGAACTTATCCAGGAATAACATAATATGCAAGATTTTGTTTTAGACACACCATCCAACACTTCATAAATTTAAAATGGAAAATTCATAAAACTAAAATATTTCAGTGCTAAGGAACATTCCAACCTCCAGGTCAAAAATTTGACTGTAACTAAAACTTATAACTAAGACAAAAGCTGCAAAAAACTAATACTGCATTCATGTGTGCTATTGCATTTTCTGTGTAGTTTCAGGTGTTTATTGGTGACAGTTTCCTGGATAACTAAAGAGTAAATTACCACTAGGCCTAATCTGCATGTCCTGGTGCAAGGAACCAGTGCAGTAGTTACATACATCTTCAAGTTCTTTTAATTTATACATAAGGAACGTCTGTTTTTCCCAAATTCCTTAACACTTACCCAAGATATTTCAGAGATGAGTTCTCCTTCAGTCCTTCTGCTAAAAGCTCCGCACCCACCGCTGTGATGTAATTGTTTCCCAGCCTATAACACAATTCCCGCCACATCAGGAGAGATTCCCCTTAAACATTGTAGCCTTCCGGAGCCCCGCAGGAAAGACGGCCTCAACAGTCCGTACAGGCAGATGATCCTCACTTTTAAGAGGCTAAAGTGGACCACTTACCTTAATGCCAAAAAATTCTGCTTTGCTTTGAGAAGTTCAGCAAAGTGCACCATGCAGGCATCAGTTAGCTTGTTGTTGAAGAGTCTGTGAGAATGGCATAATGCTCGTCTTAGTTTCTTTTATCATAAAGGCCCGATGATGTTACCATTTTATTCTATTCCCTGCCCTCCCGAATTACATTGCTGGTTTGTCATCTCACTGTTTTCTAATTCACTGACAGCCTTAACTAATCTGTTTATTGAATCTATCAAATTAAACAATGTATATCCAAATCTGTAGCCGAAGACTCCCTATAATCTCATGTGTAAATCGTATGATTTTTTCCTAGCTCTTTAAGCAATAATTAAGAGCTTTATTAATCTATATTGAGATAAATCCTAGACTAAGCTGTTCTTCCTTTAGCAAATGATCCAATAATTATCTGAAACACTCTTCTACTGTCCGTTGTGAGAGGAACATTTCTTAGTAGTTTAACTTGGTTTCTTTTTCAAAATTACAGCTATTTATTCAAATGACACAAATTCAGCATTACATGTTCCAATAAGTAGTTTCATTGTGCCATTCATTCAATCAAGAGTTAAATCAAGGCAACCGAGTAAAATGGGATAAAAGGCAGCAAATACAGTGTCATGATTGAGACACCTGCATGTTTTTAACTTGTCATAACTTGGTTTATGAAATCAGAAGCTGTTGTTAGAAAGGGGGGGTATGAAGTGACCTCAGATAAGAACCATTTAAATACTGGTTAAACTGGGTAATACAAAGTAAGCAGATCATGTTACTAATGCAATATGGTGCACTCACGCAACCTTCTGGAAGTTCTCAAAATGAACAGCTTTCTCTGTGAGTTTCCGAATTCCTTCATCTGATATGTTGTTGTTCCTGAGACTAAAGGAAATCAAAAAAATCGGTCACAGGAGTTACAGGAGTTTGGTGTTACACCAAAGAAAGCATTTAAGAAATCAGTTATGTGTTAAATGAGAACTGAGTCTAGTCACATTTCCTTTAAGGTAGTGGCTTTCAAATGTGTGGTCTGGCAACCCGCCAATAACCATTTGTCAAGTTCTGTGATATGATGAAATTTACCAATATTAATGTGGTAAATAAGTATTAAAGCTTTATATTAATTTGGTACACTAATGTATACCTCTTTGCTGTTGAGCCGTGTTACCAAACAAATTTCGTTGTATTTCTGATACAATGACAATAAAGTGTCTTATCTTATCTAACAGATTGCTGGCTATAAAATTTGTCGAGCTGGGGGAGAAACACTCCCCCGCCCCGTGATTCAAAACTTTTTCCTTTTGGCGCTTTCAGAAAATCATCTTGCGACTCCCAAACAGACTCAGAATTTGAGCGCTGCAGGGACAAATCCAGCAGTCGGATTACGGCGCGATGGAGGGGGACTCGCGGCCTTACTATAGCGAGTGGCAGACCCTGATACACGGCAGCAGTTGCTCCACACCCACATCCCCCACGCAGTTGTAGTCGAGCTGCAGACCCACGGGGCTGCGGAGGTGCTGCAGCACGTAAGCCAAGGCGCTGCACTCCACAGGTCCGATGTTGCAGTAGGTCAACTTGAGGTGCTCCACCTTGAGCTTGGCCACAGAGCGCTGAGCCATGACATCATCCTGCATCTCGTAGATGCACTTTATCAGCCAGACGAACTCCGGCATGGCGTGCATGCTCTTCTTCTCACCCTGCACTGGCCGCGGGATGGACCGGAAGTGCCTCTGGAGGCTTCGGGAAAGACCTCTCACCACCTGCTGACGCTTTCTGTCCAGGACGGACGCTGGACACGACTGGATGAGAAGGCAGCGGTGCCGCTGCGACAGCAGTCCGGACACGAAGGTAGCCATTATCTGTAAATTGGGCCGCTCGGCTTCCGACGCGTGTCCTTTGAGCTCAGGGTCCTGATGGGGCAAACAAGGCATGGAGCAGACACCAGCCAATGAGGGTCTCCGTTTGCCCCGGGGGCAAAAGAGCTTAAAGACGGCTGAGCCGTCAGCGTCGTCCCCGAGGATGACGAAGAGAGCGGCGAAGAAGCACTGCAAGGTGACGTGAAGGAACTCGTAGCGTTTCTCCAGGGCGGAGAAGCTGTCGCTGCGGATCAGGAAGCCCGTGGCCACATCGTTGTCCGTCACCCCACACCTCCGTAGCTCCCCGTCCGAAAACACGTAACAGGCCGTCTCGAGGCCCCGCAGAGCCAGTCGGCCCAGACGCAGCGCCGCATCCGCATACCCGCCAGCCCAGCCGGTCGCCAGGGGGAGGCGCAGGGAGCAACGGCGCTGCAGGAAGTGCTGCAGGATCATGATGTAGACGTCAGTGAAGGTTTGCAAATGGCTGCCCTCGCCGCCTAGCAGCTCCCTGTAACACTGCGAGACGATCCAGCAGAGGACCGGGACGTGGCAGAGGCTGAAGAGCGCCGTGTTGCTGTGGAGAGACTGGAGGACATGGCTGGTCAGACCAGGATCGCGGTGCTGCTTCCGCAAGAAGCAGTCGATTCTCTCGGGGGAGAAACCCTTGAGGGTCACCTCCTTGCGGATATACGTCCGAAGCGACGCATCGAAGGCCTCCGGCCGGCTCGTCACCACCTTCTGCACGCCCTGCATTAGGCAGCCCTGCAGGAGGCTGAACAGCAGGGCGGCGACAGAGGCCCTCTGCGTGGGGCAGCAGACGCGCTTCTCGTCCGAGAAACGCAGGCGAAACTCGTCCAGCCCATCGAACGTGAAGAGCACCCGGTCCGGATGGTCCAGGATGAACTGGAAGAGCGACTCTGGGTCCCGGTCGGGCCAGCAGCAATGTGAAAAGAGGAGGTCCCTGACGGAGAGCTCCTGCTCCTCCGCACTCAGCCGACGGCAGCTGAAGGGAAACAGGAGGATCCAGTTCTCCAATGTTACTTCCCTGGCCCAAAGCAGGTGCAGTCTCTGCAGCAGCGTGGTCTTCCCACTGCCCGCCTCTCCCAGCAACAGTACCGTGTCGGCATCCTTGTTGAGTGTCCCCACCTGGCCCAAGATGTCCTCCAGCCCAATGGGCCGCTGGGCCTCCTCGCCCCCCTGGGACACCTCCAGCAGGCCCTCTGTGTAGACGTCGTCCAGGGACAGGCTGCCTGTACCACCGTAGGTGTTCAGGAAGTGGGACTGCGCAGCAACAGAGCTCCTCAGCTTTTTCTGGTATTGTAGAAGCTCTGGGAAAGTGGATGAAGGTGGACTTGATATCAGGAAACAAGCCAGCACTGAGGTGGTACCAACACACAGGCAGGCCTGGTCCAGCTGGTACAATAAACACAGCAGACCGGTAGAGTTCATCAGGTGACCTTTATGGTCAATGAAGGTCAGGAATCATGAAGCCCAAGAAAAATGGAGATATGTACAGGGGTGGAGCCACAGGGACATTGACCCAAGTTGAAAGCTGATTGGTCCCTGATGAGCCCCCTTCCATGCCACTCATTAATTCAAAACAGACCATTGGTTAACGATGATGTTGGTCCCTCTATATGAATTATGACTCCGCTTATGCTCTCCACCTTAAAAATATCCTAGAATCACCCCTGGACATAGTATGTAAAATATGCAAATGACTTCATCAGTGCTTGGAGTGAGGGTTTCGGGAGCCGCTACCTGCAGGGAAGGTCTTCCCCGAGTCCTGCCACTTTAGCGGTTTCTCCATCTGTTCGACGAACCGCAGCAGAACTTTCGCCGCACATTCGCCCTTCGAACCCACCAGGTCCAGAAGTCGCCTCGCCTACATGGGTGAATAGCAGGACTCATCAACACCACCTTACACTGTCGTTTTAAATACAAAGCAGAGTGCCACTTCGTTTAGGAAGCACTACACAAATTCCTGTTCTGGGTCAGTTAGGCAGTTAGGATTTGACCCAATCGAGAACTCAGAAAGGGAAGACTGCAAAGGATTAGAACCACGAGGTAATGGAGAGCGATTCGGCCGGGTCGGCGCCTGCGCTTGCCTGCTGTGCGGGGGTGTTGATGGGCAACTGCACTTCGTCGCAGTCGTAGGCCGTCAGGCTGCCCGACTCCATCAGGGCCCGGAGCGCTGCACCAATGC
This sequence comes from Hyperopisus bebe, assembly GCA_026777045.1. NCBI lineage: Eukaryota > Metazoa > Chordata > Actinopteri > Osteoglossiformes > Mormyridae > Hyperopisus > Hyperopisus bebe. The sequence goes on from JAODJW010000007.1 coordinate 12,492,377, forward strand.
AGGGCCGCAGCCGGGTCACCAGGCACGGCCGCTCACTCCGCAGCATTTGAGCGGCCGTAGAGGGGCCAGGCCTGTCAGCCAGGGGAGGACCACCACCGCCGGCCCCCAGGGACAGGCCCACTTTCTGAGCCCCAGGGAGGACCTGATCGAGGGCCACCAGGAGGAGCCCGCACGCCTCCTCGCCTTTGCTGCCCACCGCATCCAGCAGCTCCCTGGCGCTGGTACACAGCGGCCGGTTAGGCGGGCGCAGGGTCAGGCAGTCCTCCCACTGCAGCACGTCCCAGGCCAGGAGCCGGTCCAGGACGCTCTCCAGGACCTCGGCGGTGCCGCTGGAGCACAGCACCTGCAGCAGCCCCACCCTCTGCTGCTGGAGCAACCGACAAGCATTCATACCTCATACCCACCCCGGCTGCCGGCTGCAGGCCAGTCCTCACCCTATGGCACAGCCAGGTTTTCGCGGTCACGTCCCATCATGGGCACCCGCTCTGGCACCTGTAGGGGAGCATTTTCAATAGATCTTCTCAGGTGTTCTACCTCCGTGTTGCAGAGTTTTCCAGAGATACATTAAGGCAATGGAAAGTACTGAAGGTATAGAGTTTTTGAGTGTTTGATGAACGTCTTCTCTGAAGTCATTCACAGCCCCCGCCTGCCTGCTTAAACCGGTACACCATATCAAATGGGCTTAACTGATCACAACTGGTCATCGGTGCTCACAATTAGACTTGCCACATCTTCTCAGGTGATATGAAGCAGATATACTCAGATCATAATCATCAAAGACTAATATGCACATGAACAGACAGGTTATCCATGCAAAAACCAGCTGTAGCAGTAGCTGAGGTTTTTTTTCCCCACTTGAATATATACAGCAGTTCTTGATAACGTTTTTTTATTTTTTATGTCCCTTAAAACAACATTATTAACCCTATAATGTTCCAGTCAGAAACACCGATGGGATTTTCATTTTAAACGCTGAAGGTTATTCTTCAACTATGCTAAACAAAAGTTAGAAACGTGCACTACTTTTCCGTTATTTCCCGTATTATTGTGATTGTGAAATGTGACATTTTGGTTCTGACTACAGTTTACGCCACCATTTTATTTCGAAACCAGACAAAACATTAAAAAATGTGAATAAACGAAAGTGCGGTTAACTCGCATTAGTTGGCTTACGAATAACGTTATTAAAAATAAGGATAAACGCATTTGTATAATTCATAACGAGTTTTTTCATAATAGAAACCAACATAAAAAAAAACAGCAACTTACTTTTTAGTAAGCGCTCACACAGGCTGCCATCGCTCCGCAAAGCCAACGACATGAATCCGATCTGCGGGCGGTCGCACCGTCGGTTTCGGCTGAGCTCTGCCTACTTCCTCCTTCCTGACACGGAACAGTGATCAGTGGGCTGTTGTCTCGGTAAAAGTGCTGCGATGAAAAATTATCCTCATCTGACCGCTGTCAATTTCACCGTACATGACCAGAAAGGCTACTTGTAATCTGAGCAAATGCTTGGAATTGCATGGCCCCATTATTAATATTAAGAAGTTAGAATTTGTGGTGTAAATGTTTGATTCGGTTAACAAAACAACGTACATCTATATAAGCAATACAGATGGTTTGTTTTACTTCAACGAAGTGTGTTTCGTTCAATAAACGGATGTAATAAGTGTAGCGAACTCCTATATCCGCTGCAACTTAAACGGGTTCACTGGTAACCGCTGCCACCACCTTTTTTATAAATTATCTGGGGAGGTCCAGACACCGAAGCCAAGGGTATAAACAGAGTATTACTTTAATTTATTTAACAGCCGGAGATCACAATCCTTTCCAGAGGGCAACACCAGACAATAGGGGGCAATACATCACACGTGTTAACTCTACAACATTAGATCACGCCCAACAAAATCCATAATTATAAATACACAAATCTAGTGAGGGGGAAAAAGCACTGCACTCTGTATCAATCAAATCACCCCCATCAGTCTCCTTCCCCGCCCTCAACAAACTCTACTACGAACCCCAGCTAAAAAAAGGTCATCAACACACAACCGTACACATTCATACAAAAGACAAAAAAAACTTCAAAAGGACGGTTACTTCTCAGGAGAGAGGCAGTACAGCCCCCCCCCCAAAGAAGGAAGAGGGTCTACTCCCAAAACTCACTTCGCTTCGCGGCTCCCTACCACCCCCACATAACTAACTTCCCTACACACTCACCCCCCTCGCCTCACTATCTTCGCCCGCGGCCGATCTAATTTTGGCGACGGACCCACCACATTTCCCCCCAACATTAGGCGCGAATAGCCAAGGGACTTTCTCCCCCCCCCGAACCACACCGGTCCTTCCTCCACCAAACCAACCCAAGAAATAACCTGCCCTCAATCTGTTCCAACCCCCTTTAAAAAGACATCCGTCCACTCCCTCCAGGTGCAACCTATTGAAATCACACAGCAGATACTCTCCACAACACTCACCACACGGAGAACCGCAATTTAACCAGTTAACACCTGATACTCTCCGAGGTATTGTTTCACTGGACAATCATTTAAACCTTTAAATCAAAACCATTACACAAATAAGTGATGAGTATAAATTACAGTTTCATTAGGATCAGATTGGCAAGCTGGCACCCGGTTCGGCTTTCATCATCTCTGTAGGCTACACTTTTCATGTTTCTTTTCATGAATTCCCCGTGACTGCTCGGCTTGGGCTACTTCCTCCGAGGAAGCGCGCTTCATGTTCACTTCCCATCTTCTGAGCAGCGATTTCGGGTTTTTTTATCCTTATAATTAAGCATTGGGAGTTTCGGCGTCTTTGCACGAACGTTTATATAACCAATAAACTGTCATTTTGATACTGGGATATGGAAAGGAAGAGAAGAGGACGTCATGTGACCTCTGATGAGCTTATTTCACCCCAGAGATTTAAGGTTTCATCGAGAAATGAGTCAATGTCACCCTCAGAACGAAGCTGACTTTATTTCATTGTTCGACAACTGCACCACTGCCACACAACAAAACTAATTTAAACTTAAAGAAAAATGATCAAATGTGCACTGTGTTCACTGACTTTATTTTTTATTTCATTTATATATTTGTTTGTTTGTTTGTTTGTTTTTGCAAGTGTTGTTGTTGCAATTGCACCCAGTAAATGCCTGAATTTCTGAAACATGTCAAGAGCCTTAATACGGGTTCTTAATCTTGCGTTTTCCTTTTAAAGTGGAGATTAATGTCAGTTAGTCTAAAATGGCGTAGGTCCTATATTATAATAGATATATGGGCCTATGTACAACTGTCAAAGAACAACTACCGTATAGGTTTAGTAACGGCCCTGTTCAGCTGCCCAATAACCAGCGCTTGAAATAGACTGGTACGTCTTCAGAGTACCGGGAACGTTTCTTGCGTACTGACACCTCTACCGGTAGAGAATAACTAGTTGAATGCTGGCACTTGTTTTTTTTTTTCACACTTAAAGCACGGCCAAAACAAATTAGAAACTAATTAAAAACTGTACTGAAATTTCCGCAAAGGCTAAATATAACAAATATTAGGTAGGCCTACAGCGCATACAAACGGCGGCCAATGTTTGATACAAATAGACTCACGGATACAATGGATACTATGTCGGATACAAATACTGATCTGACCCCCCGTCAATTGGTTGCGGTCCGGATAATAAAAAGTACAAACGATACAAGGGATCTTGCCGACCGTTAAGTTAAAAAAAAAAACTTCAAATAAGTGCGATGAGGCTGCAATGCGTGTGGAAACCGGTAGAGGATGCAATCGTGTTGAATTTCAGCCAGATCAATGATGCGTCGGGGAATTCCTAAAATATTATACGCGCTAATGCGTCGTATTGTTTGTCGTTCAGTAGGAAAATTAAGGAAGGAGCAGATGAGTTTCAAACTCTTGAAAAGATCAGGGGCTAAGTTAAGCTTAACTGGGGCTTGACTTTTTTTTTTTTTTTTTTTGAAGGAAGCTAACGCATTGGGGCTGCAATACTCGGGGCTAGAGGTAAAATACTAGTTGGTATAGCCCTGTCATCGGACCTAACGACGGCCATGGGAAGTACATTTATTATAAACGTATTTCAGAAAGAATAAAAATGCAGTTTGGGATTTCCTTTATGCTGTATTGTGATAACTGGTAGAAGCAAAATTCACTTTGTCTGGAGGACCCTTGTGAATCTGGTGCCTATGTACTTCATATTCTTTCTCCATTTGTATTTATTTTTGGACAAATAGTGTATTTTGAGTCCTACAGTGCTAACACTTAGGTATAGGCCTAATTATGTGGCTAAACAGACCTAATATACTAAAGTTCTGAGAAATTGGCAAATATAACAGGCATGAACAAATCAAATCAACACAGTTGAAGAACAAATCGAGAAGAAGGGGAAGCTGCTGGGTTATCATCAGTGCCGAGTTACTTCATGACAAAATAAAAGAAAAACTAGATGCTGTAAAATTCAGGCGTCATAATTCTGTCTGCTTCTCCTAAACGCGGCTGTGGAGGAGGGACTATACCCATCCAAAATGGCAGAGTGTGCAAAGTACATACTGTTATTTATCAGACACTTTTATCCAAAGCAACAACCTACTAAGTTTCATCATCAGTTAGAGTAAAGGGCCTTGCTCAAGCATGCACTAGCCTTCATATGCTAACACCATCACATGCTACTGGAAATGCAGCCTAACTGCATATCTCTGGACTAGGGCTGGGTGATATGACCTCAAATCAATATCACGATTAACTGAACATTTTACCTCGATTATGATTAATGAATGATTATTTTGTTTTTGGGTTTTTTTTTTCCACCAACAAGGTGCGTACTGTAAATATGCTCAACTATTATGGGATATTTTTTCTAATGGAAGATTGTATGTTTTTATGAAGGAAACATACAGATGAACTCTTTGTGGTTATTTATGGAATATTTTGAACAACTGAAATCAAAGCACCAATCACTTGAAATGAAAACGTCTTATGAAAAAGGTCACATATTAGTTTTAATGTAAAAGTAAGTTTCCTAAAAAAGTAGAAAATAAATAGTTTGCATTCCTTGCAAACAAAATAAATTACAGTGGGTGAAATTGATCGCAATAATTGGATGATCATTATAACCGATTTTTTCTTTTTTTCTTCTTCATGCCTCAGGCAGATTACCATTTAATTCACATTTGTATTCTAATTCATATTTATTACATGAATATAAGATAATAAAATGGACAGCGTCACTATTTACTGAATTTTATCGACTCTTTCAAAATACAGTACAGCTGTTTCAAACGCTTTTCAAATGACAGTGCTGTACAAATTAAATTACTGGAAAAAGATTCAAATATACTACAACATAATACAGTACTGTACATAAAATATAGCTTATTGTAGTTTCAAATCAAAGTATAGGCAAGTAAAAAAAAAAAAGAATTGCTTAATTTGATGTTTTTCCTTGTTATGTATAAAGAGACCCTAAATGAACACTGTAAGCAGACTACTTATAAGCGAATTATTTAAAAAGTACTTGTAGACTCTACAAGTACTGTTTAAAGAATTCGCTTATAAGTAGTCTGCTTACAGTGTTCAATTAGGGTCAAACACCCAACCCCGGAGGTAACAGTTCAATCGACAGAGCCATGCCACATGTAGACAATCATTAATGAACAATTATTTAATAACTAAAATTTGCAGAAACATGCGATTTGGATGCCGTGGTTGACACCATGTCAAAATGCAGGTACTCTAATATAAAAGTATTGTGATTATTTCATGTTGGCAGCCTAGTCTTCTGATACTACATCTATGGGACTTAAATCTTACATGAAAACACAAACACTGTTTGTTCCTTGGATTGATGACCATGAAGTCTCTTCTTGGTTAAATAGCCAGAAATTGGTGCAGTTTGTAGGGATAGGGGTGAGGTAGCCCACCAATATTTATATGAAGTGTCAGGTTTGAGAGAGTCAAGTGAATCTGCGAATAGTGTGTAGTTTGTCACTAAAGGAACGAAGCAGGAGCCTCACACAGTGATCAGTAAGTCGAGTTCTGTCTAGACACTTCACCAGGTAGTAAAAGTATTGGTTTGAACCACCCCCCCGAAATTTTTTTATATTTGATGGATCTGTACATCCAAGATTTACTGCTCCATTACCCAGCGACATGCAATTCCACTGAGACAAAGACAGAAAAAAAAAACAAACGAAAATCACAAATGAAAGTCCTAAAGAAAAAAAAAAGTCTAAATAAGACATAAACAAACACAGGAGCAACTGATTTTTTCAGACCCCCAGGGCAGCGCCGGAAGTTTCACATTTGCACTTTATACATCTAACTGACGCTCCAGCACTGGGTAGCTGGTTACTTTACAGCGGTACTTAATAGGAGAAGCAGGGATTAGGGGAATTGGCCTTGCAACTGCGTGGCTGGAGATGCAAATCACAGCTTGTTGGGGGGTTCTGCTGCCGTAGCTCACTTGAATGGGCCATATGCCGGTTCTTTATTCAGTTACAGTAGAGGTGTCGCAGTAACCATGCAGAAAGAGAATATGTTGAAAAAGCATTGCTCATGGTATTTGAATGCCTTTCTGAATTTCTCACCTTTCCTCCAGATAAAATGTAAACTTCTTCTGGAGAAGAATACCTGCAGGGTGTTTTACAGGGTGTTACATTATGTTTTTTTGTTTGTTGGAGGCACCATTACATCGCTGTACATATTACACACACACTGAAACCATATAGCTACCTGAAAACCAGGCACTCATGTATGTCCTGTAATTAAAGCCCCTTTGCACTGGCACTTCTGAACCTCTCCAGACATTGCAAAGAAAGGCTGTATGTGTGTCATTAAGTGAGTGTTTTACCCTGCTACCTTCCTAATACAAAGTCTGTGTAATATCCATTTGACCCCCATGCGTGAATGGAGCAGGGAAAATTTCTATGATGCGACTGGCGCAAATATGAAAGAATAGAAACATCTGAGGCCTCAGTGAACAGGGGTAACTGGAGAGACAAAGAGATTTGGGAACTTCTGTCAGCATTGTTATAAACAACAAACTGAGCTTTCTGCAGCACACCTTGTGCATCATGTCCTGTCCCCTGGATGGTTCAGCCAAGTCCCGCCCCTCATCTAAACCAGCTGGAGTATTTGTAGTAAGTGTGAACGCGTCTGACGTGGACCATCTCTGGCTGTGTGCCACGTGTGAAAGGGCAACTCCGGAAAGTTCCCAGACCTGATTTTCCGCACAATGTCCAGAGTTCACACGTGAAAATGGCTTTAGTCGGCATTCCACTCTCTGCACTTTAATTTGGATGTGTCAGGTGTTTGGATGTGTTTGGATGTGTCAGCTTTGATCTTTGGCACTTGGCTTCAGGTGGGTCTCAAATCGCTATGTACTGGTAGGCAGGTGCTCTAGAATAGATAAAGCAAGAGATGTGTATGCCTGTGCCCTGTGCCCTGCCCCCCCAATCCCAGGTGCCTGCAAACTCAAGTAAACAACAGGTCCACTATCCAGGGCAGCCTCCAGCCACTGGTCATTTTCGTAGAACCTAGAAACTCAAACGGAATTTGGTCTCAGATTGCAATGCCGGCTTCATTCAAAAATCAAAGCTAAAGGATGTAGCAAAACTATAGTATCATCCACAGGTGGTCCTTGACCTCATTTAGGGGAGCTTCAGTAACCAACACAAGGAAAAAGTCGTCTTTTTTTAAAATCTAGTTTAGGTTGATGCCTTAAATCTATTTTTTCCAGTTTCATTTTAATCTAGCTTGTCAA
>JAODJW010000007.1:12544801-12557814 GCA_026777045.1 Hyperopisus bebe
CACTGCTGGACGGATGCTGGTATGGTTCAGGACTGGATGTGGGTTGGCATGGTTCACTGCTGGACAGGCGACTGTCCCACAGTGATGTTTTGTATTTTGACTGCACTTTGAGCTGGTGTTTATAATGAAGGATTACAGGATCTTTGGTTTGAAAATACAGGTTAGGCATAAAATAAACTTTGGCATCAGCCTACACTTTTTTGGTCCTCAGCTATGGTTGGATTTTGTTTGTATTAAGTTGGATGTGTAAAATATGTTGGAAATGATCTTCAAAAGAGAGCCAGAAAGCCTTAATTTTACATGGATGGATGGACAATGCCTGAGTACTAAATGTCAGTCCTTCTGCACGCAGAGCCCTGAAGCTGGGCTATATCACCCAGGATCTGATTGACGGTTACGAACCGCTGGTTATGTTCTCCATCCCGAGACTTGCCATCATCTGGTGAGTCACCCTCGCCCTGCTGTAGGAATCGGCAAACTTTACACACTGCTGATCTATCAGTGAACTAAGCAAGGCTGCATTCCTGGTCAAAACAGAATATCCCGACGTGCTATTTTTGGCTCATTGTTTAGCATAACCTGTTTACTCTATTCTGTTGTGAAGTGGCCTGCTGATATTCCCGGATGGCCCATTGAACCTCCAGCAAGGATCAGAAAACATGTCCAGCCTCTTCAGACCGTTCTTCACGTTGCTGCAAAAAATCAGGTTGGCTTGGTTTTGAATCTTAAAGACCCCCCCCCCCCAAAAAAATGATCATGGAGTGTTGACTGGTCTGGTATCACTGTTTCCATCTGTAGGGACCTTCTGCTAGTTCTGACCAAGGAGGAGCTCTCTATCCTGGAGAGAAGGCTCTGCACTACAGAGTTTGGTGGCCATCCATGTGGTGAAGATCCACAGCTGCTTCCAGGCGCTGACACCCCAGAGCAGTATGAAGGCTCTATGCAGGGGACACATGCGTGTTCAAGCCCTTCTCGCTCCTCCGAATCTCAAAATGACGTTGCGATGGGCACAGCCCAGGATGCCTTGGCTTCCGGACAGAGGACAACCTCTGGTCTGCAGTGTCCCTGCAGTGATAATGACCTTTTTCCTGGGATAAGCTCTGCACAGCCTGGCTGTGATCTCCCCAAGCACAGACAGCCACCGCCTGTGGCCTTCGCCGCTCCGGCAGCCCCCTGCACCGTCCCTCCGCGAGCCGCCTGCGGGGACGTCTCTGGGACCGAGCTTTGGATGGCCCCCGGGGTCGATGTGACCCCCCATGTCGGGGAGCACTCTGACTATACCCACGCCCCCCCCGAAGTCGACCTCAGTGCCTCGGCCGTGGACGTGCGTGAGCCGCTGCATAGATGGAGGCAGAACTGGAGGGGGCAAAGCTGGCACCACAAGCAGTCGTGTCCTGGCACAGCTTCTAGATATCCAGGGAGAGAGGGCAGAAGGTCTGTGTGCCCGTTCTGTGTGTCTGTGTGTGTGTCTGTGCCCTGTGTGTGTGTGTGTGTGGTGGTGGGGGGTTATTTTCTTTTTCTTTACTTTTTATTCTGTTTTTCACATTGTGAGGATCTAAAAAACAGTCAAAGGCGAAGCTCAATCAAGTCGATTTATTTTTATATAGCGCCTTTCACGACCATCGGCCCAAGCTGCTTAAGTGGGTGTGTTGTGACACATTACAACAGGAGTAAGAAAGAATAATACAAAAACAGGGGAAAGGAAAGACAAAGAAATGAGAGAGAGAGAGAGCCAGGTGACAACGGAGGAGAGGATCCGGGAGACAAAGAACCTCTGGGGTCTGAGATTGACTAGCTGCCCCCCCCCCCAGCACGCTAACATTGTAGAAAAAGGCAGACTGCAAAAACAAAAACAGAAATGCCAAAAGTCATGTGTTTTGTTTAGTTACTTGTGGTTAAGGTTCGGGCTGGGTGGGGGTTAGGGTTGTCACTGTTGGGATTAGGGTTTTTCCCATAGAAATGAATGGAGAGTCCCCACAAAGATATGAATACATACATGTGTGTGTGTGTGTGCATACCAAAAACCCACTGCTCCTGACACACTCCTACTCTCAAGGCATTAATTTCAGTTTTAGGACTGATTATTAAAATTGTACGTGAGAAATACAGGTTCATTAAATGGCTTAGATGAAAAGATGAAGTTGCTATGCCAGCTGAAGAGGTAGTGAGCGGTAATGCAGCGCAGAGCGGTAATGCAGCGCAGAGCGGTAATGCAGCTTGGGCGCAGCGCAGAGCGGTAATGCAGCATGGGCGCAGCGCAGAGCGGTAATGCAGCATGGGCGCAGCGCAGAGCGGTAATGCAGCATGGGCGCAGCGCAGAGCAGTAATGCAGCATGGGCGCAGCGCAGAGCGGTATTGCAGTATGGGCGCAGTGGCACTATAGCGCAGACGATTACAGCAGAAGGGCCCTTCTGATATAACCAGGAGCTCTTTGGTGGTCCTCTTCGGTGTGAATGACTGATTTTTGGGCTACAAAAAAGGAGCTTTTGCACGTGAGGAACTTGCTGCGTTTCTTCACTTCTGTGCTAACAAACCTCCTGAAATGGCTTCGCAGACTCCGCGGTGGACAGCAGGACAACATGAGAGTCTCTCTGCGGGCCCGCTACAGCAGCAGCAGCGACATGATCCACCGACTTTTTGTCTGCATTTCTGGTACCTACACTCCACTCATGTGGTCTGATGTTCTTTAAATTTGATCATACAATCATATTTGCCAGTTGGGACAATCTTGACATTTTTCCCCAAATATTAAATAATTTTTGTATAAATGCTGTTGTTTGGCTCCACTTGGAAGAGATAATCATAGTTTCACTTGACTGTTTTTTTTTTCCCCAAAAAGGACTTTTAAACCTTAATAAGAACTCTACCCTTGTCTACAAAAGTACCTAATAAATGATCCCTTTTTTCACCAGGAGTGGCTGACCAGCTCCAGACCAACTTTGCCAGTGACATGAGAGCCATTCTGAAATGTGTTTTTGAGCTGATTGTCTCTAGAAACGATTCTGAAAGTGAGGGTAAGCACGGCAAGAATCATCTTTTTTGCTAAACTATCGGGATGGAATATGAAAGGGCTGACAAAGGGACGTGGTCAGGTCGTTCAGAGTTCATTGGTCTGCTTTCCATGTTTCCTGCCATAAACTGCCCTGGCAAACACTTTGTGAGCACATCAAAGCACTCCTGCTCTCTTAGGAGATTATCCCACTTGGATTGTGTCCTGGAGGACAATAGCCTTCAGCCCACATAGCACATAATATCACTGGTGGCTTGAGGATGAAGCTGCCATTTCCCATCATCCATCCAGTTACTACACCTCACTGCATTTAGTCTTTGTCCGACTCCTGGCATTTAGTGACTATTAACCATTTCCACTTAACCATAATTAAGAGTTAATTTTAAATGAGCCATACTTGTTTTGAATTGGTTGTCATTTTTATGTGTCTGTTTTTTTTTCTTCTCCAGGTATTAGGAGCTATAGACCCCTAAAAACTTTGTCTCTTAATTCGATAGTTAATATTTCATATTATTGGGAGCCAATCATGGGCATGGAAACAGGAGATGATGGTCAGATTTCATCTCCTTTTTTCCTCCCATCTCAGCAGTAAAGACAGACAAGAGGCCAGAAGAGGAAGACTGTAACTCTACACAGGAAGAATGTGAACTGTGTGAGAACTTCAGCGGTGGAGAATCAAGGAGGGACAGTGCTGGAGGTGGGAGGCTTGACGTGCTGGTTCCTGCAAGGGTTTGCTCACTAGCTAACAGACTTTTAGTTTTCCTTATTTCCTTATATGGGAAGTCAACTTTTCATCTCGGTTTTACGGAGTCCTGTGTGTTGCAAGAAATAACTTCCTCGAACAGTCTACTGGATTTGATTTGGGGAATGTCCAGTGGAATATTTCATGAAATGCTTTTATATCGGTCTTGTTAATTTTCCTTTCTTACTTTGGGTATTTCCACACAGTTTTTTGTTTTTTTATTTTTTTCCTGAACTTGGTATGATGTAATCTTTCAACTGGAGCTTTAACCAGCGGAGGTGAAAGCTTGTGTATTGGATGAGTTTGGAGACCCTTACGTAGATGATTGGCTGACCCCAGTGCTGTTTTGGCAAACCATTTCATGTCTCAGGAAGGGGGGGGTTGGTTCACTCAGGGTGGGGGAGTGCTGACCAGCTCTAAGGATATTGACGGGCAGTGGAAGGAATTCTTTGAGCAGCCCACTGCATATGCCCTCCCACCACAAAGCAGTACTGAAAACTTCCAGTGGATCAGAATCCGAGGCCTCTCTGGCGGGAAGACTGCAGGGGTGATTGAAATCAGTGCAGAGATTCAAAGCACTGCATGTTGTTAGGGTGACGTTCAGTGCTGCACGAGAGGTGGGCAAAGTATTTCTGCACTGGCGCAGTGAAGTGGCCCCTCTTTTTAAGGCAGGGGACCAGGGGTGTGTTCCAGCTATATTAGGAACTGGCTTCTCACCCTCTTTGGGGGAAGATTATGCCCTGATACTGGAGAGGAATCAGGAGGATCAGTGCATGGCCTGACCGTGGAACAGCGAGCCAACTCCACTCTCTCACACAGTTAGGTGACACTGGGAATGTGCCAACACTGCGTACGTGTAGCGTGTGGCATTGCAGAAGCTGTACGACCACAGGCCTCCATATATACTGTGGGCAATGGAGCTACTACTTAATCTCTGTAATGAAGAGCGTGTCTGCATAATTAGCATAAGCTCAAAGTCATCCAGAGCAGGTGTTGGCCTCTGGCAAGGGTGCATCTTGTGTCCACACCTGTTTGATTTTTTTTTTTCTTTTTCAAGGCGCACCTGTGACTGGAAATGACATTCCCTGCAATTTGCAGATGACTGTGTGCTTCTGACCTCATCCGGTCAGGACCTCTGGTGCACACTTGAGCTGTTTTTTGCGTGTGTTAAGTAGTCGGGATGAGAATCTGCACCTTCAAATCCAGGAGCACTGTGTGAGGGGGTGGGGGGGGGGCGTACAGGGGGCAGTTCATTAGTTCACTGGAAGACAGTATCCTTACTCCCCATAACCTTGGAGGCACCTCTGAGCAGCACCTTCCAGAGACGCATTCATGTCAACCACCTGGGTGCCAACTACCACAGCCGCTTCACTCATCGCAGATTAGCCAGGACTCTAAAGTAACCCCCCCCACAGCACTAGTGCCCCTAAATTCCAAAATAAGACACATCTGTAAGAATTTAAGAGCTCCAGGATAAAGATGCCATACACGAGTTAAAATGTAGATATATGTTTCTAATGTTTGAGTTTTTATGGAAAATATATAAAGTCATAAGGCCCTGTGGTGAAACCCATTACTGTCTGCTACTTGAGCTCCCTCAACCACTCTTGACAAAAATATCCATTTGTATCATTCTCAGGTTCATATAGCCTGGAGTTTCAATTTTGCATGAATCTTTAGCAAAACACCTTAGGACCTCTTTGCTTTGTGCTACTTCTTGCTCAGCTAGCTGGCTACTTCAGTGCTAATGCTATGACATTGGCAGGGAGGTTGCTAACGCACGATCAGGCCACTTACTGCCCAAGTCCATACCTCTGGTGTTTCATAGTCTTGCAGAGACACCACTAACGTGAATTCAGTAAGATCTACGGCTCTCTCAAGGCTGCAGGGAGATGCCTGCCTTTGATCTGGAATCCTTGACTTCATGCCAGATCAGCTTTTCTCTCAAGGAGACCGTTACTGAGGTATAAACACAGGGTTCCCCGTTCGAGACAGATTTATGCTGACAAATAGGAAGAAGGTATTGCTGCTCTGCCTCACACACCAGCACTGCCACTGTGCACAAAGCCACTTGACTGTAACAGAGGCTAATTTGGCTGTGTTATTTACACAGTGGGAGTGCTAATCCATAAATGTTTATGTAGCTTAATAGATTGGCAATGTTGTCTTCGCTCCATACTAATTTCTCACTATCTATAATCTGAGGAATGCTTTTAAACACTCTAACACTCTGTGGCTGCCAAGGGGAAACATCTAGCCTTGCAGTCCAAAACCAAATCTGGCAATAAAAGGATTCAGGAAGGAAAGACAATGAATATATAACACAGACTTGAAAAAGAGTCAGAAAAACAGGAAGAACAGACCTGCCAAGTCCATTCCAAGGATTGCTTCTTTTGTGTTAGATTTTGCAGTTTGAAAAATATATACTGGTTGTTGACACACACTAATGTTTTTTAACTTTCCCTTTTTTCTGTAACCAAAGATTAACATGATTAATTTTCTTTGGGCAGATTTGTACAACTGCAAGCCTCCAAATGTCATGATTGGTGCTCACTGACACATGTGCAATCCATCCATTCTCTGTATTCGAGAAACACTGGATGCAAGAGGCTCAGTAACCTTCATCACGCACCCACCTAATTCTTATTTACATTAACTTTATTTGGCATGTGCTTTTATCCAAAGCGTTGCATGTTTGAGAAAGCAGGGACAGACCCTGGAACTATTGGAGGTTAAGGGCCTCGCTCAAGGACCCAACGATAAAATTGCTCTGCTGAACATAGGATTTGAACCAATGACCTTACGATCGGAGAAACAGAGTGCTCAGCTGCAGAGCAACACAGCAACCCAAGCTACCACAAATAAATTTATAAATGCATACAGTAAACGCCCGTGAAATGGGGACCTACATAAAATCACTATGGTTCAGTGGCCATAGACTGTGTCTGGGCAGGGGACTGGAAGAGAGACTGTCATAGTCACATGATCCCTTTTGGCTCCAAATGTAAGACTGAGTCAATAAACACACACACACACACACACACACACACACACACAGGGTCTCTTGGTCCTATAGGAGTAACTCAACCCACCCAAAACACATGAGGAAAAAAATGTATTAATATCCACAGAGCTCATTGTAGTTTGCATTTCCCTGTCATTTTATTTTACTCTATGTTGTTTATTGTATTGCAAGTTTCACCAAAATACAGTAATACTTTCTGGAAGACAAGGTAATGACCTCAAACTTATGTTAATCCTAGTTACTTTTTGGCTCTTGCTAATTCAAATTTGAATTTATTTCTCCTCATTAGGTGCTTATGGGTGCAGCAGACCGTAGTCACCCGGCTCAGTGCTGACTGTTACACCGCGTGCAGGACGTCGACATGAAAGGCCGGGACTTGAGTAAACATCAATTACGACTGTCATCTTACCACCCATGACAGATGCAGCTTTAAACAGCTGGACCAGTGGGCTTCAAATGCGGGCCACCACAGAGATATGAAGGTCCAGGCTGAAATGAGGCCAAGCTGGGCTTTAAAGGCAAATTCCACCCAAAAAATACATTAATCTAATTCCTTTTGAGGCAGATTTCCAGATTTCACTAAAAAACTTGTTTTATGGGAAAAAAAAAAATCGTCACCTGTGCCAATTGTGATATTTCATCAAAAGACAGGGTCCGCTGCAACACCTTACTGCTTCATAAACCTCCAATTTCCATGAATCCTTGGCGCTGTTAAATGGCAGAGTGGTTGCAATGGTGGAAAAATGATCATATGAAGTCATCGCCTATGACACACATCAGGCAAAGAAACGTTTGAGTTAATTATTTATCACAGATAATGAAACTGTAACTATTATTTCAGTTACAAACACACAGCCTGCCCAAAAAAGTCACACACTTTAATATTTCGTTGGACCATCTTTAGCTTTGATTACAATACACAATCGTCAATACATTATTCCCACGTGATTATGCCTCAACATTCTTTCATCCAGATTTGCATTCGTTTCTTGTCGAGTTCTTGTATTGATGATAGGTGAGTCAAACCACTGTGTAAAGTCTTCTTCAGCAAGACTTTCAATGGTGTTGAGGTTAAGACTCTGTGGTGGCCAGTCCAAGTATGAAAATGATTCCTCATGCTCCCAAAACTGCTCTTTGACAATCCAATGAATCTTGGCATTATCGTCCCAGAATATGCCCATGCCGTTAGGAAAGGATAGATCCATTGATGGGAAAACCTGACCATTCAGGATTAAGGTGTTGAGCTGACGTCACTTTATTGCCGCATGATGTTGCTGAGTCGTAATCTCCCATGGAAATAAAAAAAATAAATATATACAAAATGAATTAAATTCACCAGTGTTCCTCTTAAAAATCATGTTTTTGCACATCATCCAGTACAGTGCTTTGTTAAAAACAGGGGAACCCCAAAGCCTAACCTAACCCAGCCCAGCTGGAACCTCTGACAGAGAATTTGTGCCCATAAAAGACATCTGTTCTTGGGCTAGAGGGCAAATAAAGCCCACACCTTGCGGGCCCTTTTTTACTGTTTGGTTTCTTGCAGGACTGTTTGCTGACCCTACAGCCCCTGAAACAGCCTATGAACACACCAAAAGCACAGAAAAAACCTGACCCTCAGAAGAAAGATACATCTCCTCTTTCAGGTACTGTTTGTAAACACCGTAAAACACTGACAGGGCGCATAGCAAGCCCAGAAGAGCTTTCTACCGCAGCTGGAAAAACTGACAAAGGTGATGAAGAGTATTTGTAAGGGATAGCTTTGTTATTCCTTGGTGGGGGGGGGGGGGGAGACAGGGTCAATACTCACAGCCTCTGTGACCCAGGACCACACATTGCCTGAGACTTCAGCACCATGCTGAGACAATGAATCAGCCGTAGGGTGTTGGAGGTCACCCAGAAGCACATGCTGGGAGTAGTTCTGGCACCCAGCAGCGTGGGGAAGAATGGAGCTCCTCGGGGCAGCTGGGAGGCCAGCAGAAGGCTGGAGACTAGACTACATACCCCTCTTCCTCCCCTTGTGAGGAACATTGCAGGCAAGGCACCTGGGACATCACAAAGAAAGGCCCCAGGAACATTGCAGGAAGGGCCCTAGGACCATCTAAGGGCCCCGAGACATTGGAGGCGAAGGCCCAAGGACATTGTATTTAAGGGCCCCGAGAAAATAAAGGGGAGGGCCCTAGGACATTGCATCTAAGGGCCCTGAGACATTGGAGGTGAGGACCCTAGGACATTGCATCTAAGGGCCCTGAGACACTGGAGGCAAGGCTCCTGGAGATGATCAAGGAACCACATAACTATAACAATGAAACACTGAAGAAGAGCAAGACACTGAGCTTACATATTAGTGACAGTCAGGGGAACATGGATAATGTCTTCTTGCTCCACACAGTTTTCCGATCAGTTTCATATTTCTCATCTTTGAGCCGCAGCCAGCTGTCGTGCCCCAAGCACTTATTGCATGCCTCTGAGGCAGGGCCCGCTGGACCTCTACTGGAGCCCTAAGAAAAATTTATCATAGCTGACATTTGTCATCTTCCTTCTCATCCTGCTGATCAAATGGAGGTTCCCCTGGAGGCCTGCTTGGAGGTAACGAACAAAACTGTCCAACAGTTGCCCATCAGGCTGTATCCCCAGCCCGCTTTGCGGAAGAGGCCCATGTTTTTACCAGCTTAATGTCCAGTTCTCCGGGGCCTGGTATGTTGGGTCAAGCCCGTCCAGCACGCCACCACTGTGCAGCTACGAGTTTTAGTCAAAATCTCATGTTACTAATAATCTTCATACATAAAACCACACAGGCAAATAGCAGGTTCCAAACGCCCATTAGGTAAATGTAGTTAAAGAATCATCAAAAATGAACCACTGAATACAATACAGAACTCTTTAATTTAGGCCCTTATGATTACTCTGTATATCTAAAAACCAAATACGGCATCGGATCTGTTACCAAATGAGAGTTTTCAAGAGTTAATATATGTTTACAGCAAAAGAAACATCTGCAAAGTGAGCACAGCGATGCTATGGTGCCGTCAGAATGGTTAAAAACACCCTTAACATCCCTTTGATCTCTCTGCTACTCTGAAAAATGCTAATCTGCTCTCCATGTTACAGATCAGAACCCCCCCACCCAGCTTTTTAAAATATGGTTTTTCTCAGATGGTCAAGCGTGATTCTGACCTTCTTAGTCCTCTTTGATCCACAGCTGCTTTCCATGCATCTTCCAAGCAAGAGTTCATAGCAAATTTGTCACTGTGGACCAGAGTTCTCTGCTAAGACCCCAACCTTCCGGAGCCCCCGTAAGCTACCAGGGCTAAAAATGCTCTCTAATGCTGACGACTGGAGAAGCTTTCAGCTAACAGCTTAACATTATTACTGTTCCCATTCACCTGTAGTGTATTGTACTCCACTAAGGACCTGAGATCCATTGGTGATGTCGTACAGAATCTGTGCCCAAATCAGGTGCATTTTTGCTTTATATATCAGTAAGGACCTCCATCTGTGGCACTAGCATGATCATTCTCAAAGATCCTTTCCAAGTTGAAGATCACTTATAGAAAGTCAAGGAGAAGATGAGGGACTACAGTGATAAAGGCTTATTACAGAGTGCCCATCTTCATCAAAGAATGTTTCCATTCTCAGGGTAAATAAAAGTTTACTCACGCGTGTAGAAATCCTTTCTGACTTGATTATGGTGAAAGAAAGTCTTGTCCAATGAATTCATTAGTCAACATTTAAATGTGAAGTTCAGCACTGTTGGATTTAACGAGCTCTTTATGTGACAGTCTGACACAGAAACTGGGATGTTCAGGATGAAGCACAGCCTGTTCCCACAGAGTCTCCACCAGCAGACCACATTCCAGAAGAATGTCGCTGGTTCTACCAGACAGAGGAGGAACACTGGCAACGTCCAGACAAACATGTAACAAAATCTGCTCTGAACTCAACAGCTTTCAACATTCACCACCGGTGGTTTAATGTCACGCCGCTGTATAGCAATTTATAGTCCATCCATCCATTTTCTGTAACTGCTTATAATAATCAGGGTTATGGGGGGGCAGAGCCTATCCCAGAAGGCAGGGAAAAACTCAGGATGGAGCACCAACCCATCAGAGCACACATTCACACACCCTATTTACTCACCCCCGCACACCTATGGGCAATCTGGTAATTCCAATCAGCCTTAGCATGTTTCTGTGGACTGTGTGGGGGGGGCGCCCAGAGGAGACCCCATAACAAAACAGGGAGAACATGCAAGCTCCGCACACACAGGGACATGGCAGAGATTCAAACACAGGACCCAGGGGAAGGAGGCAACCATGCTAACCAGTGCACCACCATGCCACCCCATTATTTAAAGTCATATAACATATATTAAACCTTCATCAATTCATCCATCCATCCATCCATCCTCCCACCTTCAACTCAGTTATCCTGGACAGGGTATATAATATTAGTCATCCATCCATCTTCTATACCCGCTTGTCCTATTCAGGGTCACGGGGGGTCCAGAACCTCTCCTGGCGGCTACAGGTGCAAGACAGGGAATAAGCCAGGGAGGGGCGCCAACCCATCACTGGGCACACATACACACACACTCACACCAATTTATATTATATTATATTATATTATATTATATTATATTATATTATATTATATTAAATAAAACAATCCTACATTTTTGGGAGACTGGGGACCCACATTTTAAGCAAAGCTTTGAATCTAATACATTTATTTCAGTAGACAATGGTGTGTTACTTACTCTTGACAGAACCCGCCAGAAATAAACTCAGCTTAATCTAAGAGAAAAATGTATTGTATTGCATCATATCCTGCTAGTTAGGGTACTTCTTATTTTAAAAACCTGTGGATTATTTTTAATTAAGGCAACATCTTTGCCTGTTAGTGTCTTTTTCAGTTTGGAAAGAACTGCTTCATTAAACGTCAGGTGTCAATGAGAAAAGTCAAGATACGTTTGTTAGAGTATAAATAAATGTCCATTTAATGTTATTCTTTACAAAAAAAAAAACTTTAGAAGCTGTGTTATGCTAATGTCAAGCTTAATTGGCATTAGAAAAATTGCTTTGGCATGCTGTGAGGCTCTGAGATTAGCTAAGAGAGAAAGAGCAGAGATAAAGCCTTCAAAAGGCCTATTTCAGAGGAATTATGGTTTTCCTTTGAACGTCTTCCAAGTTTTAAATACATTAAAGCCTGCTGGCAAACATGCAAATTAAGCGGGAGCGAATCTTTTAAAATAAGTCATCATGAATCCAACCAGGAGTGCAGGGACAGGCAGAGAGAAACATATCTGAAGAACATTGGGTTGGCTGTGAAACATCCATTAGCCCCCTTTGCCCATTCTACCTACTCTGCCCGCCTGTTGCCAGGAGACCGGTGGCTTAGCAAAGCGACTGGTTCCACAATCCAACGGAGACAATGCCAGCACCGAGGTCTGATGTTGTCGGGACCTCGTCCCACATTAAGCTCACTTGGCACCGCTCTTCCACGGCGTTTCCGTCTGACCCCCTCAAATGTCGCCAAAACATGGTGGGGATGAGAAATGGTCAGGAGACAACAAGCCAACAGCCTCCAGGTAGTTGTCCAACCTTTCCAGACACCGTTTAACCTGCCATATCTGACAGTTGCTCACGCCGGGTGAAATACAAGGCTGGGAAATGCCCTTTGTCCCACACGCCAGGATGAAGAGTAATTACTCCATTTTTCCACGGGACATGAGAGCCCCACCCAGAAGGAAAGCCTGTACAGAAATAGCATTTATCTACTAAAATAGCTAGACCCAGTGACCATAGAATCTGAAAGCTGATGGATCTAACCCTTCAAACCTTGATACCATTGAGTTGTACTGGCCACAGTATCCTGACTTGAGAAACACATATTTGATTTAAGACTGTGAATCTAGGGTGTAGAAGAAAATCCATCAATAATCATCACTGTAGGTAATTTTTAATCAATACTGAGTATTTATTTTTCAATCATATTGACCACTAATGAATGCATAACATAGAAAACAGTCCATGACTGTGTGCAAGCGCTTAACAGGGCAACCATGAGGTTATAATTTTGCAGGCACTCCGGGGTCCTGAGTTTGATTTCTGCAGCAGCTCTATGCATGTGGATATATTAATATCAATTATTATAAAATATGAACATCCGCCATGCAGATGTTTTGGCTGCTTTTCTGGCCAACTCAAGAAGAATGACCAGGACAGCGATTAGTATTA
>JAODJW010000007.1:12557914-12571293 GCA_026777045.1 Hyperopisus bebe
GAACATCCGCCATGCAGATGTTTTGGCTGCTTTTCTGGCCAACTCAAGAAGAATGACCAGGACAGCGATTAGTATTAGGCAGACGGGGTGCAGCAGGGACACTGACAAATCCACACAAAAATACAATTCGAAAGTTTTTATATGTGGTAAGGTGCGTGAGCGAGGTCTATCTGCTGAGCACTGAAAATCAAAAAGACATGATGGGCATTTGTCTTGTCAGGGGATTTATGGGGAATTGTCAGCTGTCTTGTGCTATGCTCACCATTTTGACGTCTCCATTAAGGTTGTAACATGAGAACCTCAATGTGAACCTAAAAAGAAAGAGTAAGATCGTGGAATGGCAACGTGGCCCCAGACCAACAATTTCTCGTCTCATTAACGCTAGTGTACGGACAGCGCCTGTCAGCTCCACCCGCTCTCCACCACTCATCCTGTTTATAGCAAGTTGTCTGTTTGTTGAATAGGCTGATGCCCAACAGATTGTGCCTCAACACTGATCTTTTCAACCGTACAGGATCAAATTATTTATTTTCCAAGAGGCTTTGCGTCTCGAGATGAATGCCGACTTGAAAGGCCGAATCTTCAAAAGGCTAAAGCACTTCGTTCAAAGTTAAGAAGATTTAGATCAAAAGGTTAGAAAAGGAACATTCAAAGGACACCCCTTCTGAAGAACACGGTCCTCGCGGTTTTTAAGCTGCGCGAGTTCCCCGGCGTTGCAGGGCGCAGTGGCGGCCCTCCGCCGCCTTGTGGAGATGAAAGTCAGGCTCGCTAACACGCACCGAATTCACAATCTTGCCTCGGCTGGGCCAAGGATCATGCACATTTGGAAAACTGTTTGTTTACGGGAATCCCGAGGACGCTCTCCGAAGGTGTCCCTCTGAAGCGTGGGAGTACGAGCTACAAAGGGAGGCTTCTCGGCAGAATTCCAGAAGAATCCCAGTGCGAGTGAAACACATGACTGCTAGGTCTGTTACCACATTACATCTAACGTCTCTGTCTAGAACAGATCTCCGGTGTATCATGCATTGCACTACTAATAAAGCATTTTTTAACACGTAGGTACACATCCCACGTAATAAACATTTCACGCCTTCTTAATTTCTGCTGGATAACGGCTGAACGTGCCCAGAAGCATAAAATAGAGTGCAGTTTGTCTTTATGACTCCGGCTTAATTGTTTAATTTAAAGAGCATGGTGGGACAAGAGTACCATTAACTGGGCTTATATTGTTTGTAACCTTTGTTGACAGCAGCACATCTCTGATTCAGCAGATTCAATGAGGTGATTTGTTAAGATAATGCACAGAATACGCAGTTCCAATGCATTCACTAACTAGTTGCCCAGTGAACTGTGTTTTCCAAAACTCTATGTTCCATTCTGGTACTGTCTGCTGGAGCCATCTGCGACTCCACCTACTCCCAAATGCCAGACTATTTGTTTTACCTGTGATTGACACTCAAAGATGGACATCTAGAATGCCGAGTATCTGCTCTTCATATTAAAATCCAGGTACCTGCCCCTCCCTGCTGTAGTCAACACTCAGATCTCAGATTTGGGAGGCCATTCAAACACCCCAACAGGCCACCTTCAACAGAGTGTCCTTTTATTTTATTTTATTTTATTTTATTTTTTACCAAAGACTTTGGAATTTTTACAGCAACGATGTGTATCTTATCCATGGAAAACTGATGTAAATGGATGCAAAAAATGATGTTTTCAACTAGTAAAGAATCATTTAAAATTGATGGATCCCTCATCTTCTGAGCTTGTGGGTGAATTTCAAATGGCCTCCCATCAGAAACTGCTTTTATGAAACATCAGGTTGAGGAAATAAAACTCCCGAGCCAGAGGCACGCTCATAAAAACCAGAGGGTGGTGGTCCTCTCACTAGCCCAACCAGGAAGTCTACCAACATCAACCCCTCCATGGGGCGGGGGAGTAACAAACAGCCTTCAGCAGCCTTCTACAGCAGAGAGTCATGCTAATTATGGACAACTGAAGTACAGCTCATGCTTGATGGAGACAAAAGCACAGGAAAAGTGGGCCGGGAACATCTGGGAGTGTTTTGACGCGAGTATGGAGCTCCTGACCTGATGGAACCCAGGGAACCTGCTCTGGAGACCATATTCAGCGCATTTCACTGGGAAAAAAAAAGTGATAGAACCTGACAAGAGATTCCAGATTCTCAGCACAACCTGGGGCAGTAAATGGCAATAATAGAAAACCATTCATTTTGGGCAAATTTTAAATCCTTTAACTGTGCAACCCAGGGGAACCATATATGAGCAAATGTGAAAGATTATATTCAAAATGCTCCCATGTACAATAGGACACGACCAGCCTTTAAGGGCAGCAGGCAAAATGGATAAAGCACTGAACTAATTTAATTTCTTGCTTTTCCAGACTGAACCTGTACCAAAACAAGGTTATTATGCAAATGATACCCACCAGTGGCAGCATGGTAGATGGATGTCCAATCTTAGAGTATTGCTCCATTGTTGCTGTGATTGATGTTCACTTAAATTATAATGACTACAGTAATACTTAAAGTAATTTACATGCTTTGAGGGCACGGGGAACATCTGTGAAGGTGAGAAGCAATAAAAATTTGTTTAACCGTGAAATGGAATGTTTTATGTTTTCTGAAGACACCCCTTGCAGTCCTACAATGGGTATTGTAGTTGAATACATAAGTGTGAATACATCACACTTAACACAAAAGTCATCTATTTGGCAGAATTGTGTATATAAATATGGAGATTTTTCATTCAACAGACACTTTATGGAAATTTTTTAATTGATATCAGATGCATAATTGTGAAAGAAAACAAAAGCACATACTCATTGAACAGGTGTCTATTTAATGGATACAGGAATGTTGCATTTATATATCGCTTTTCATAACATCCAATGCGCTTTACAGAACCAATGGGGAGTCACTTCAACCTCCACCACTGTGCAGCCCCCACCTGGATGATGCACCAGTATGCTCACCACACAGTAGCTAAGGTGGTGAAGGGGCAGGAGAGAATTCACCAGTTAGATACAGGGGATGATTAGGGGGGCAGATCTGAAAGGGCCACAGTGGGAAATTTGAGTCAAGACATCTGGGTACCATGTACTATGGCCGCTTAATTTTAATTAGCATGCAACTGGGTGTTTGGTTTCTCTTGCAAAGTTTCAGGTAATGGGACAGGAAGGAGACCAACCTGACTCCAGTCTGGGAGAAATTTCAGGTGGCAAAAGCCACAAGCAGGGCTGGCATGGTGACACCGTGGTTAGACTGCTGACTCCTATTCCCAAAACCAGGGTTTGAGTTTCCACTATGGTTCCATGTGTGTGGAGTTTGCATGTTCTCCCCGTGTTGTCGTGGGGTACTCTAGCTTCTCCCAACAGTCCAAAAACATGCTGAGCTTAATTGGAGTTGCCCAATGGGATGGGGGGGGGGTCCTGTGATGGGACTGTGACCCACCCTGGATTGTTGCTATAATCTTCTCCCTATAGGCTCTGGACCCTCCCCATGACCCCAAATAGGACAAGCAGTTTTGGAAAATCTGCGAGCACATCTAGGTACCTTTTGTGGTGTTGGGTTCGGTGGGATGCAACCTTACAATCCCTTCACAGGTCGGGTTCTCTCTGAACCTCTGGTGAGATGGTTGAATGGATCCTAGAACTCGGTACTTAAATCTCACACACTACAACTACAGTGCTGTGTACTGGCAGTCAAGCGGTTTATCTAGATAGTAAGTGTATATTTGCACAGAGTGAAAGACAATTTAACATTATAATACATACAGTAAGAGAACAAAAACTATCAAGAACTTCTTACGTTCTCCAAAAAGATATCTTGGTAGAAGAACACCGCTTCGGTTCCCTAACCTCTCCTCAGAGGTACCTCAGCCGTTCCACATATTTGTTATTTGTTATGTTTGACCACCAGCTCACTTAATTAATTTATTCAATTTGCTGAATAAGTTGAGGAGGTATTGATTAGCCAGCAAGGTGTGAAAGGGTTAAGTAAAAAAAATATATGTAT
The DNA here is from genome assembly GCA_026777045.1 of Hyperopisus bebe. NCBI lineage: Eukaryota > Metazoa > Chordata > Actinopteri > Osteoglossiformes > Mormyridae > Hyperopisus > Hyperopisus bebe. Next base: position 12,561,951 of record JAODJW010000007.1, read on the forward strand.
ATCGATGTATTTGAGGGTGGCTGCAAATGCTGGTGTGACTTTAAGTGAGGTTTAAAAATGGCTACACCGATACGTTTAGACAGACACAATATCTTAGTTTTACACCAAAACAAACAATTACATATTTAGACAAATTTTTTCACTGCCTAAAACTTGCACAGTTGCGATTGCTGGGGATCAGTTATACGCATAACAGTTTCTGCTGTTTAAATCTCTCAGGAACTAGAAAGGCTCTTTACACGATAAACTATTATTCAGATTTTAACCAATTTTGGCAAGATGGTTAGTACATATATTATGCCATACAAAGCACTTTACTGATAACTGGTAAATCTAAGCACGCTTATTTTTTATGTAATCGATCACCTGCATGCACCCATTCATTTAGATCGTGATCAAAGCAGTCCAACTGCACAGTGATAGGTCCAAATTCAGGTTGATGACGTCATTACATTACAGCATGTTTCGCATATGTCCGTTTGGACGAGCTGATATCAGGGCAGTTGGATAGCAAGACCGGGAGGCGGAGCTTCACTTTCCTTTCAGGATTACACAACAAACGTATAATAAATCACTCGAGCCAAGGCGTTATTCTCCCGGGGGACGAATTAACGAAACGCGGCCCCTTGATCCTTCAGTTCCTGAAGCCCGTGTGGATGCCTCTGGGGAGGGCAGTGCCACCCGTCCCAAACAGCGGGAACTGTAATCAGGGGCTCGGCGCCACATTGATGTCATTGTTTAGGGGCAACGATCAAAACAAAAGGAGGCCTAGGGAGAAGATGGACGAGAGAAGCCTGCATTTTGAGTTTCACTTCATTTTTAAGCGGCCCCTTGTGTATGAGATTAAATCTGAGGAATGTGGTGTAATAGCTAGTGATCTTGGAATGTTTATTTTCTTGAAACACAATCTGGCCGACCATCTGCTGCGATCTCTGCTCTCTCCTTGTGATGATCTAGTTTAGGGACTCGCAGTGCAATCCACAGACCCGCCAATATTCACTTTCATCTGTATCTGCTCTGCCTCACTCCTTCTCTCCCCCCCCCCCCCCGATCACCTACATTTCTATCTGTTCATTGAGTCCTTGGGGTGTATTTAACTTGCTACTGGCATATGCCTTAAACCTTTCCTTTTCTGCTTCCTTAAGCAGGGTGATGATAGGCCTGTGTGTTCTGAAGTGTGGTTTATAATATGTAGAATACCAGATACCTCAGCACTGGTAGTCAGCACTATTTTGAACTTTCAACACTCAATCAAGAAAATGCTGAACTCCTCACAGCTGAAGAACGAAGAACAATTGGCTTGTTTGCCTTTTTAAGATGGTGCTGTTTTGCTGCAGTCTGTTTCTGCGTAAAACTCCTTATCTGGTGTTTTGATCCAAGGCAACATACTAATGTATCAATAGAGAGGGCTAGATATATTATTGATGCAACCTAAAAAGAATCTAAAAAGATCAGAGCTTCAGGTAAAGGGCCTTTATTTAAAGGTGTTCTATTGAGGTTATTCTGCTCTATTTCCTTTTTTATCCTCATGTAATACGCCTGTTGGGTATTTTCCATAGTTTATTCCTTGAGGATGAGGAAATGGTCTGATGATGGTCACCCAGTGCTCCTTTTTATTCCAATAATGACATTCTTCCTGGCATAGATGAGCTGGCCAGGGCTCCCCTTGCAGAGACATAGACAGCTTTCTGCGGGGGGGGGCTTTGCATCATCCAGCGAGGCACATTTGGGAAGACCGGACAGCCCCTGCTCCCTCTCTCCATGTAGCAGCACCAACACAACAAAAGGGGAACAAAAGAGGGATTGTGCTTCAGCCACGATAAAAGGACAGTGGAAAATGCCACACAAAGCAACGCTGATCACATCGTAAATGTAGCCTGAAATCGGGCATGCAAGAGCCACGTTAACATTAAATGTAGCATACGTGCACGCCACAGCGACAACATGCTAATTATTAACATGCCCCAAAGTTCTAAGGATCTTTTAACCCTTGCAACTTCCCACCCTTTTTAGGTTATTTCCAGGGATCAAGACCTACAGGGAAGGTTACCCTTGGCCGAGTATAATTATCTGTTTCTTCATGTAAGAAATGTAAGACAATTATCAGGGAGAATTACTTCAGTAAGTGGAATTGATATGATAAGCTACTGAGGGATATTGAAACAAGCATAAATATCTTTTTACCAGATCCGTGTTACATTTGATTAGCTTGATACTGTACCTTGGTATCTTCATCCATCCATCCATTAATCCATCAAACCTCCAACTTTTTATCAAGTGAGGGTCACAGGTAGACTAGAATTTCCCCCTTCCCCCAGGAAGCACAGGGAACGAGGCGAGACACTCTGAATAAGACAGCAGTCCACTGCAGGGTTTAATTTTTTTCTCATTAAATATCAGTTTATCTCATTTCTACAGTACTTACCCTCTCTTTTAAATTGTTTAAATATTTTTCTTACCTTAATTGATTTTTTTTGTGCAGCACTTGGTTGACAAATGCTGTTTTTTTTAAAAGTGCTATATAAATAAAGATTGCTTCATTTTTTTTAAGTTTTGATGTTGCTGAGTTTTTGTAGTAAATAAATTTATTTTAGGGGTCAATCAGTGACATGCAGAGGTGGTGAGGAAATATAGCTTCAAATTTTGAAGCATTAAAATAAACAAAAACTATATATATTACTGGCAGGCTTTGCACCTCACGACATAGCGAAAAATACGTGTTTTCACATATTTCTGTTGGTAGTAAATATTGTGACAGTGTAATGTTTGCCATGGAATGCGTGCATTTTGTAGGCGTGTAACCATGAGTGTCAAGTAAACTGTTGGCTTCTCTGTCTGTCCTGCTGCATGTACTAAACAAATAACAGATGTTAATACAGATAGTAACTTCCATTTTGAAAGAGCTGTCCTTTCCTTTATGTAAATGACTCAGGCATTTGCCACAATACATATATTTGCGCTCTGAATGCGTATCTGCTGCAGTGAGAACTCATAACTGAGAAGCCGTGAAGAACGCCGGACGATTCGGAGAAGTGCTCACAGCATTTGCCGTGGTTTTCGGGTGGATGACCGAAGCTATCAGAACGATACAAGCGAAATATATACGCGTGGCGGGCATTTTGTGCAGAAGCCACTCCTAGGACAGTCAGTTTCACGATGGCACAAAACCAACATCAGATAAAAGAATTAGCATGGCAAACGGGGCCGTTTCTAAGGAGGACAGAAAGAGTCCGGAGTCCACTTAGCAGATTGGGTCTCCTTTGGAGTACAAACAGGCAGCCCTGATAAGGGACTGAGACAAGAGCAACAGACCATCTATACTGTAGCTCAAACGGGGGACTTGAAAAATCCTTTATTTCTTACCAAGATTTTTTTTTTTACAGAAGAAAGGAAGATCCATTAAACAAGGAATTTCAGTCCAATTTGTCTTCAAAAGAAGGCAAAGGATCTCATTACGAGAACCCTGCTCTTTCTTGACTATTAGATTGGCTAAAAAAGAGAGGTTAGTCATGCCTACTTATCTCACAACCTTATAAGCACAGGATTAAAAGATCAAAGGCGGATTTGGTTTAATATTATAGAAAATGTAAGCCCTTTATTGACGCTCCCTAGACCATATTCTTTTTCCACTCTCAATGCTCAGATCAAAATACTGAAAATTAATATTAATTTGATACATTATCCCATGTGAAATTAATGGCCACACTGTTCACGAGCACTGAGCAAACGGTGACCTTTCGGAGCTTTCAAAGAGGATGTTTGCTGTTGATTAAATACAGTGAGGGACGCTGTGTCTCAAACACATACTGAAACACAAGTACAAAGGGATCCGGATTTTGTGGGAGGGGCATAGAATAGAAAATCTTGCATGGATATTGTCACAGAGAGGAGGATCCACAAGAAAGAGTCTGCAAATGTTATACGAACGACATGAGATGAGTTTGCGCGGGGGGGGGGGGGGTGATGCCTTTTTCCCTTCTATTGTGGAGACAACATGCATTTTTAATGCTCACTTAACAGCCAATGTTAGAGGGGAAGCAATTAATTTTACTAGAAATTAAGGGAAAGTTCTGGTGTAAGGAACCTCATTGAATACATGTGAGCAGGTGTGCTGCGATAAAGCATTTTAATAGTATTTCTGTGGTGATTTTTTGACGAATACTTTGTATTTTTAATAACACTTGCTTTGAGGTAGATCAGCACCACTCAGTCCCCTCAGTACCATTACGATATTATTTTGAGTGGCAGTCCTGACACCTTACATCCGTGATGCGGTTTGTTGACTATGCAAAGGAAATGCACATATGCGCGTTTTGACGTTCCATCGGCCGGAAGGTCACAAATCAGCTTCTCAGCGAAAACTGACCGCTTTATATCTTCTGAGGACTGCGCTTGATGAACATCACCTCCGTGGCCATCAGCTCCGAATTATAGACCGTGTTAAATTATTCAAATCTCTGCTGGTTTTTGCCTACTCGTCAATTTCAGATTCATGAAAGCTGGCCCGCACCTCGGGATGCAGATTCAGCTACGGGGAGTGAGCATCGCATCTCTCCCTCTACTACATTTACGATGATCAAAGTTCCAATGATCAGAAACATTATTTTTAAATGTATGGCAGCTCTGATGGGATCATCCGACTCCCACTGTTGAAATAATTGTTGTTGTTGAAAGGTGGAGGGGAATTTGAGGACAAACCAGGGACAGAGTGGCCTGGTACACGGTGAACCCCACTCTGCAGCTCTGATGTTCCAGGCTTGCAACGCCTCCTGAACGTCTGAAGGAGAGGTATTACAACGTGCAGGAGGAGATGGAGGATGAGAAGCGATCACAAGGGCAAGAGTCAGTGTTGCCAACCTCGTGTTGCCATCTCTAGTTCTCCTCAAAGTCAACTTTATTATCATTGCGCATATGCAGAACAAAAAGAGGTAGCGGGCTCTGCTACGTGTAAGCATCACACATAGTAATAGTGATAAAACATAAAACACTCTCAGTCCAATTTGAATAAATCACCCGCTGGAGCATCTCAGGTTCTGTATAACCAAGGATATCGTCCGCGTGGAAGACTATAGTGAGTTCACTTTCTGCACAAACAGTGGTCTAGGTCTGTCGGTGCTGACAGCTCGTGGGAGTTTTACCTACACAAAAATGTTCTGAGGGCTGAAGGAAAAAGTGATTGGTTCAGAGAGATAACCAATCAAATTGTAAAGGAGGTTGTTCCAAGCAACTAGGAGGAGGCGAGACCAAGACACCTTATTGGTTGGTCCCGTTCTGTCAACTGCTTGTCTGTTATTTCCTGACAGGGCCAAGTCAAAAATCAACAACAAATGAACAAAACCAGTTACAGGCAGTTCTTGAATTATGGAAAACTGACCTACGTAAATCTGGACTCACACACAAAAATATCTGATATCCACAAAGCATACAGAAGCACCACTGTGAAAAGGTGACACACATCTGCCAGTGCATTTAAACTTTTTCTTTTCATTTTAATTAATATGCGTTCCTTAGTATGCATTCGTAGTATATGGCTTTTGTGTTTTTTTGCAATGACGTGGCTTAAATGGTATAGAGCGGTAAATCCAATTTACATTCAAATTTGACTTGCGGAAGGATTTGCGGAAGAGATTATTTATATCAGTTGAGAACTGCCTGCCCTTATACTGCAAACCACGACCTTTTCTGCCAGTGCTCACAAAACCACTTCACAACCTGGGTGAATCTGCGATCGTTGAGGTCGATTAACACAGCAGGCGAGCACACAGTCCAGACAGCACTCAGGTATCTTGGCATACCTCTCTACATAATGCTAGTGTGGCAGCGTTTTACAGTAAACAGTGCACTGAAACCAAAATATTATTATCCACTAGTACAAAGTCACCTCGTAAACAAACTGTACACCCATATATTGGGCTATAAACCTCTTAAATTAATAGATATTGACAAAAGACATCTCCTGGCATTTGATTATTATTGTGTTTGCCTAGTGATTTGCTAAAACAGATAAATTGTCAGACTGCTTATCCTTCTCATCCTCGTCCACATGATCGCTCACCACTTCCATGCTTGCTCTTCCTGTCTGAGTGAAGTGATCTGATGACAAAAGGTGTTGACCACATAATCCCTTTAAGCCCGACGCTGAGATGTGGGAACCCAGTCATCCAATCGGCATCTCCGGCTGCGAAGGGCTCAAAACAGTGGCGCACGGAAGGATTTCTACCCCTGCTTCCTTATGGATCAGCCACGTTTTAATTAATTCTCGAGGCCCCCCATCCGGGATGGTTCCATTGTACCAGGACCTAGAGCTTGTGACACCATGGACAAGAAAGGGTCAAGTGAGTAAAGGCAATCAAAAGCCCTGTGATCACTCGAGGGGAATGACACCCGGATCCGGGCTGCTTATGAGGACGGTGAGATAAGCGGAAAGGTGGATTTGAGGCCAGTGAAGGCACCAAGTGACCCCGACCTCAAACCCACCATGCCAAAAAGCCCCAACCATACTTAAATCGTGCCAAAAGTCATTTCCACATATTTCACACTATTCAGAAATAAGAGGGCACTAAGAGTGCTGTGATTGCCTTGCTGGGGGGGGGGGGTGCAGTTGCTTATTGTGCTCTCATGAGTTTGGAGGGCTGCTTGTATTTAGAGGCAGTGTGTGGCTCAGTTTGCTAAACCTATGTGCTTATAATCAGAAGGTTGCTGGTTCAAACCTGCCCTCCACACATCTATAGCACCTTGAGCAAGGCCCTTAACTTACGGTGCTCAAACAGGTGGCTGCACTTTGTGGACAGCTTGCTCTACAAAGAGTAAGTTGAGGGAGGTGTAAAGACAATTCCCCCATGGGGATCAATAAAGTATCAATTATTATTGTTTTATTCTGAGGGTTATACAAATGTGGTGATTTTACCCCCAGTCACATATAACCCCACAATACAGCCTTACAACCCCATGCTAATATTGCTCCAGTCACCTACACCTTTAAAATCTACTGAAATCATGCAACAGTCACCTACACTCTTACAACCACATGCTAATATCGCTACGGTCACCTATACCATTGCAACTCCATGCTAGCGCTACTCCCATAATCTTCATTCTCACAACTCTACATTTCCACAGTGATCATTGTCTCCCACCTCATGATATAAGGCAGGGGTGGCCAATCTTATCCACAATGGGCCAGTGTGCATGCAGGTTTTAGGGGTAACCTTTAGGTCAGCTATTCAAACCCAGGTATGAGAACTCTTCAGCCAATCAGTCTTCTAGTTAGTGACCTAATTAGGGAGTCGCCGTGACAACCTGCACACACGGCACAGCAGCCCCTTCCTGGATAGGACTGGCCGCCCCGGGTGTAGGGCTACAGCATATTGCCCGACCTCCTCTCATATGCTAAAGCTTGCCGTAGGTGTTTCATAGGCCAGCCGCTGTCACCAGATCTGTAGAAATCTCCCGTTTCTCGCTGTTAGATTATCTAAGCTGAGCGATCCCGTTGATCCCCTTCAGTCAGACGCGGAGTGGGGGGTGTTTCACTAGCGGGACCAATAAAACTTGTTTAGACTTACGCCCAGATGCCTTTTGGGAGGAAAATTTGCAAAGCCTGCATTTACCAAAGCAAGATGCCAGAACATTAGCGGCTAAACTGCATGCCAGTGGAAAAATGAAAACCATATGGAAAGAGCACCTCAGCCCCTCCCTGTACAGATATTTTTCGTGATATTAATGTGATGCCTATAAAGAGCGGTACGTAGACCTGAAGGGAGGAGCTGAACATTGCAGGCATTCCTGCCACATCTTGCAGTTATTATCTTTATCAGGTGTTGTGAGAATCTATGAGAGGAACCGTTTGAGTACCTCTGCCACGAATACACAACCGGCATCAGTGGTACATTCCATGTTTTCTTCACGCTCCCTTTTGTTTCCTCCTCTTTCAGAGTGATCTCCAACTCTCCTTGAGGAGGATTCACCCCAGAAGGTCTCAACAGTAGTTCACAAGATAGGGAAAGACAAGTATCCAGTTGGGTCAAAGGCTCCCGTTCATCGCTCATAACCAGGATAAAATCCAAGCTGATTTTTCATGGGGTTGCGGCAGTGATGAAAGCAGTTTGATTCACGGACTAGAAGTTTCAGGGTTAAATTTCAAGAGGGGAAGCACAGTGTTGCCTTTGAAAAGGAAAATTCACTTGCTCTGGTAAGTATTCCACTTCTGCCTGAACAAATAACAGAAAGATGATCCAAAGCTCATGGTGAACTATCTTGTGGAGCTTAATGCAGCTTCTGTCCTGTGGGTTTGGGTTATCTGGAGTATCATCCAGCCATGAAGACCACAGTGCAGTGCAAGCCCACTCTCTGGCCTTTAGGCCACCTCATACCAGAGCTTCTGTCCCTGTGACTCATAGTGTTAAGTCCAAATTGGAGCAGTCAGTCATGTTACTTATGGAAAAAGGACCTTCTCAGGTCTAACTGCAGTCTCAACTTCAAATCCCAACCTGCCAATTGTTCACCACAACTCTCTCGAACACAAAGCTATCTCTTAAAACGACCACGAAAGAACACTACTGTCTATCCTTTCTGCTGAATAATCAGGCCTTTCCTACCCTATACACACACAAGCACACACACAATTGGTAATTTGTGACCCCAACTCTTCCCAGGCACTTGAGGCCTGAAAAAAAAACAACGAATTGCAGGCCTTTTCTCAGGGTCCCACTCATCTGCATTTAAATTGGACCCATTACCGTTTTTCAGATGACTGACCTTTAAGCAATTAAACAGAGAAAATACCAACTAACAATATGGCAAGTTTATATATATATATATTTCATTTACATTCAAGGTCAACAAAATGAGTAAAAAAACAACAAGCAGATATGCAACCACAAAATGTAGATTGTCTGTCAACACTCTGATATTCACTGCAGGATATATGAAGCTTGTTGTCGGTTTGAGCATCAGGCAGCCTTTCTGCAAACTGCGGCGTGCGCAACAATCAAGCCCCCAACACCACAACCTTTCACAAACTGGAAACCACAGACTCAAGCCCGCTTTCTAGAGGGGGTCCCCCTCTCCCTCTCTGCCATCACAACATACCCACCCCCCCACACTCTTCCACCCCCAGGGGAAGGGATGATTAAAACAAATGGGAATTTAATCAAGGCATTGCGCCCTTGCGGGGCGTCGCTGTGCCCACTTGGGCCCCGACAGAAGGGTCCCGCTCTGGGCAGCCTGCCGCAAATCAAAGCCTTCCTCTTCGCCGCTCGCTGCTCAGCCGATCCGTATCACAACAACAAAACCGGCAGAAACGATTATTTATTCCGTTTCATGTTGATTTTTTTGAAGTCATCCC
>JAODJW010000007.1:12571498-12585207 GCA_026777045.1 Hyperopisus bebe
GGGGGGGGGGGGGGGGGGGGCATGGAAGCTGGGGGAATGGCTGCTCCGCTTCTCACCAGCGGCTTTGATGGAGGATCACTTGGCATCGGAGGCTGATGATCGTGGCCCAGAGAAGAACTGGATCGTGGGGGTTCTCTGAGGTAGAACAGGCGATACCCTCTAGCAAAACATGACCCATTTAATGGATAGCTGAACATTCAAGTATCCACAGCAGTTTGGAGGCAAGGAATATGTGTCATCTATGTAGTTAGTGTAATCCTGCCTTCGGGGGGGGGGGATAAAACAAGAGGACTGTCCAGCTGCCTCTAGTGCACAGAGTCATGCATTCGCTCCTGAAGGTAGGAACATTAGGCTCTCCAATATCTCTTAAGCATTGTTTAGTGAAACATATTTCATGCAAGAGTAAAAGCTGCATCTACCTACTGATGTGAAATATTGACCAATCCCTCTGCACTTTTCTTTTCTATTGATGTTTCTTTGGGGGAACAGTTCTTAGCAGTTGTTTCCTTATTTAGAAATGCAGAAGTTTACATCTCCTCAAGTGGGCCGTAATATCCAGTCAGCATGCGGCTCCCTTGGAGACGGCCGGCGTAAGAAGTGAGTCCAACTCCCGAGGAGAGGTCAACAGAATCCGTTTCGCCGAACTCCAAGACAACGTGGCCACACGCTGTGGACCATACGCGCACACAACCACAAAAAGAACCCTGCGGCATGCGTGTGAAGACCATCACGCTAAACACAGCTAGCGAATCGCGGGTCTTTGGTTTACGGAACACTGAGTGCAAAAGGGAAGGACTCAAAGCATTAAACAGCTATGTGTCTGCTCACTACCCTCATCGAGAAACACATTTCCTTTCCTTAGAACTCCGAGTACCGCGGTCTACCGCATAGATTCAAATAAATCATGGGTTTTCACCTGGGGGTCCGCACAGACATAGTATAAATTGACAACATGCACCGGCAATATTATCATCCACTTATATGCAACACAAAAAATATTCATAGAGGACCACCCTGTTCAAATAAGAGAGAAATATGACAGCCCCCCCCAAAAGTTTATATGATCATGCCTTACTTAGGAGTTCCTAGTTCTGCACTGTTTTCATTTGGGGGGAGGTGTCACTGGTTTAAGAAAGGTACATACACTATCAGAAACAAGGCTACAACCCTGGTACAGTTTTGAACCCCAAGGTACAAATAACGTTAATGTACCCCCAATGATACAAAGATGTTCCTCAGAGTCTATTTCTGTACCTTAAATTACACTAAAAGGAACATACCTACAACTGGGGTACATTTGGCAGACCTTTGATGGTACAACCTGAGTGGCAAGGAATTACAAAAAAAAGCATTTTTTTTAAATGTAAAATCTGGTTCTTGTTTTCTGACAGTGTATAGGAACAGATTCCCAAAAAATTATAACAAAAGCACAAGACGGCTGCAGATGCTATGAATATAATAATTATGGCATAATGACTTTAAAAATAAATAGGTTTTCCTACCAGATACCCAGGGCAATTGTTAGCCATCTAAATATAACCAGTGACTGCAGAAAGTCATTTTCAGACATAAGTCTCTCTGTGCTAGACACTGCCTAACTTAAAACTGAAACTTTGATTTCTCAGTAACACTTTAGTCATCATAATGCATAATAATGCATTCATGGAATATTATAAACACGGCTATCTATAAAAAGGCATAACACATTATAGCCATGTTTCTTATGCATTATGAATGCTCCATGGTGCTCTTATCTATAATACACTATAGGTCCCTTTATAATGCATTATAATGGACAGTATAAGCCATTAAAATGCATTATGAAAGTATTTATAGTGCATTGTACATCAGAGCATTCATAATGCATCATAAACATGGGGACTGTGTGCTACACCTTTTTATAAATAGTTATTTCTCTCTTTATAATACTTTATGAATGCATTATAATGCATTTTGAAGGTACCTATAAAGCATTATACATGACTGCTTTATGTAAAGTGCTACTGATTTCACTTTAAAATTACATTTAAGCGTTTCTTCTCCCCATGTCTTAAGAGAAAAATGCAATGGATCATATCTTTTTATGTACTCAAGAGCAAATATCCTTTCATCAACTTGGGTCAGGCACAGAGGAACTGCGTACGCATCCGCAGCGGGTAAGATCTCACAGAGAGCTTAAAACCAGCAGAACTGGAGCAAATCCTGAAGGTGAATTTTTTTTTTTTTTACCCATGTAACAGCGGTGCCTGCACACGGTCTGTCTGCACGACTTTAGAAGTACAATGTTCTGAACAGGCAGAGCACTTGTCAGATCAAGTGAATCAAAGTAGCAGCAGTTAGAGAGCTTTTAAATGGTGGTGATTACCTTGTCAGCAAACCCCTTAATGATTCATTCCACGAGACACTGCACCCCCCTCCCCACACACACACTTGTTACTGAAATCCAATACAAAGAAAACATGGTCCATAATTGAGTGCCTCCTTACACCGGCTCAGTAATCAGGAGTCTTGATTGGTTTTATTTGAGATGCAAGCCGTGTACTGTATGCTGATGCCTCCTGCAGCCCTGTTGTTTTTACCGCGATAATAAAATGCTAGGCGGGGTGCTCAACGTGGGGAGGAGGAGTGACTGAATCTGAGCAGATCTGAATAAACTGGCATTTTACACAGCAGGTTAAGTGTTTTCATATGTATAGTAAAAAGCCTTGTACAGGCATCATACAAAGTACAAGTGTTTGTGTAAACTATGCTTATTACTTTGGATATACAATAGAAACCATGAAGGAGAATGTTGTTCTCAAATAACTGGTAAGTTTGCAACTGTAAATTGCCCATATAGTGCATGTGTGTGACCAAATGTCCCCACAATGCAAAATTCTCTTGTGTGTTGTATATGCTCTGCCATCCTGAGGAGGCCATTTTCCAGTCTCATGCATCATGCTTTTTTCAAGACGACGGTTATATTGTGTTTAGAGGCAGAGGCTATTCGCATAACCAATCAACAACAAAAAGCATTTCCCACCCCAAGGTACCAAAAAAAGTACCCCAGTTGGTTTGGTAGTTTAAGTACTGGAACTTTCAGTACTGGAACTCAACCAGAAGTCAATGGAAAAGGGAAAGTATCAAAAGTACAGTACCCGGTGCGGTATAAAAGCCCTCAGAGGCCTGTCCTTTCAAAGCCAGGGATTTCACACAGGAATGAACATTAACATAACATCATTGGTTCACCCGCCCTGTGTTTAGCTAATAGGAGAAAACCAAGGAAATTGGGCAAAATCTCTGTGAACGCACAGCACACCCAAAGCAGAGCGCTAAGAGGCGTACGGGACACTCCCCGAGCCAGAATTCTCTGACATAGTTTAAAGCTAATATACAGAACACTGTTTTGTATTGCATTTAGAAAACTCTACCTTAGGCCCCTCATAGCCTGAGAGTTACCCCCCCTTCCCAGGCAGCATCTCTTTGTCAATTTGCATTTCTCAGTTCCTGTAGCTACCAATTAAATCAAGAGAGAAAGACCAGATCATTGTGGGAAGTGTAGTCATTCGTTATTATGGCATATATAGCCTGTAGAATTCCCATACTATCCAGGCTCGTAGCATTATGGCAACACCAAAGCTATAAAGCCATGGGAAGAAGCAAAAATGTGGACCGGCTGTGGATCCCAGAGGACCGGATTGGGAAATACTGCTATAAAGGCTTTAATATTTTAAATACTACCATCCAGAGGCAATTTCTCATACACGTCACAGAAGAAGCTCCTTGAACCATTTGACCATTTTTAAATTTTGTTGGAGATTTGAATACTAAGATGCTTAATTATAAAGGAGACGTAAAAAGATTTTTTTATATACCGCATATTTAAAGCAATATGAGAGTAGCTGACTTGCCTCCCACGTACAGGTGTGTCTTTTATGGCTTAGTGTTCATTTTCTTCTGATGCAGCAGCAGAGAAAAGAGCGGCTAATGACCACCAAGCCGTCAATATGGCGCGTTTTACGAGACAAAAATAGCAGCGCTTTCTCAAAAACAACATACTGTAGCAATATGGCTCCCACGTGATGGTAAAGAGACGATCTGCAGAAGTGCACAGAGTTAGCCACGCCCTCGTCGGTGGGCATCAGACTTGTAAAGTGTTTCATTTCTGTTTTACAAGCTCCTTTAATTTGCCTTTCATAAGCCGACCTTGAATGGGTCTTTAATTAAAATCCTCACTAATTGCATAACTCTTGAATGGGGCCCAAATTATGTCATGAATCATGATGGGAACAGCTGAATCCCTCAAACCATTTTCCTTTTGAGACAGTTCACTCTATAAGTCGCACAGAGGACACATCGAATGAGACATTCTTAATTATACTTATGCCTTTGCCCTGCATCTCGATAGCTTGGATGCTCTCTGCGTGTTACGCATGTTAGACTAATTGGCGTCTCTTAATTGCTCATAATGTCTGTATGAGTGTGAGTATGTGTGATCTGTGATGGACTGGCATCCAACCCAGGTTGAACTACTGCCTTGTGTTCCTCTCCACCTCAAAATCCTGGCCAGGATAAGCAGTTAGACAATGGATACACAAGTAGATACTTAATCTAATAAGTGTATGGTAGGGGAACTACACAATAATAGATGATAAATTTGCATGTTGAATCAAAGAGAAACGTTTCATTCATTGTAAACTGGAGGTTCAATTAAAGGCAAATGTTTCAATACATGTCCCATTTTCTTCATGAAAGACCTGACAAAAAGCATTGATAAAGAAGGAGGCTAAAGCTACCTTCAATATTTTGTTCACCTGAGACCATTAAAATGCACTTTTATAGGTGTCGTCTGCACAGAGGAGTCTTTCAAATCATCTGAGATACCTGAACGATACGTAATACACATAACAGGGGAGGCAGGACAGCACAGGACTGCAAGCAAACCGGAGTCTGGTCCATGACAGTGTTGTAATCTCCTTATTCAAAGCATTGGACCAGAATCTCACACTGTTTCACGCAATGGGCATCAGCAACAGCTGGCTGAACTGACCCAGTGACCAGTGGCATTCTGATGTTGATTTCCGCATAGCCAAAACATTCATTCATTCAGTGAAAGTTGTGACTGATGCAGCCAAGCGCAAAGTCAAACTCATCGCTGACATGTATCGCCACTGATCCAGTCTAGCAAGGTGTTGAACATCATAGACAGTTGTATCTAGACGATGAAAAAAAAAACTTTAAATGCTTGAAGTTGGCTGACTGGCAACTTTATTATGACGTTACCTTGATAAATCCTGTTTTCTACCTTAAATATGCAGATTTTAGCATATCAGTAATGTCAAATCTGATCAAGCCGAGTAAGAATGGACCTTGCAGAGTCAGAAAAATACAAAAACATTAAATTTTGATGTAACAAAATTTTAAAAAGGCATATTCATCCCAAGACAGGACTTGAGTTGAATTGTAAAGGGGGGTACCAATGAAAATCATCTTTGACGGTCCTCAAGGCGAACAAAAAAAAAAAAAAAATGATTTTAGACCAAGCACACTTAGTAGCATGGGAAAAAAACAATTTGGTTGGTTTCAAGAACTTTATGTTTTTCTGGTCCATGCCAGTGTTGTAATCTCCTTGTTCAAAGCATCGGTGTACATGCGCATCTCCCTGCTGTGCAGAGGCTTCTGCAAAATGCACATTTTGAAAGGGAGTAGAAGGGGCAGCTCATCAGATTATCAGGAACAACCAATAAAAATGCACCACAAGGCTGTGTCCTTCTATGTTTCTATGGTAACTGGTTGTGATGAGCCATGAGAAGATTTTGGGCTGGAATTGTGGTGCAACAGCTGGTTGTGTATGGAATATCCAGACGAACAGCCAACAAAGAAAGCAGAGAAGTTGGTAACAAGGAGATTAGCAAGTTACCTAGCTAAGTAGTTAACAAAGAGTTGGTGAAGTGATTCAGTGATGTTTATTGAAATGGCTACCACAGAATATATCTAATTGACTAATGATACCCAAGAGTTTTATTAGAGATGTCTGCCCCATCGCATAACACGGAAACTGTAGGAGAACAGCAGAATCATAAGCAGCTTTGCCTATCTACCATTTTATACAAGGATTTTTGGTTGATACGGTTGAACTTAATAAAGAAATTAACCCATAGAAATTTTACATTGTGGATGGGCGAATCAGTGTACAGTATAATAATCACCCAATATCCTTACTGTGACACTTAGAAGAAAGAGAAAATGATTACGAGAAAAAGAACAAGTCTTTGAAGATGTGAAGCATTTTTTTTTCTCTAGAAAGAGCAGTGAAAATGGGGGTGCCGACAGAAAATATAATTAAGAATGAAGAAATTAGACCAATCTGAAGAAAATGGGTGGGGATTATAGGTAATGTCATTGAAATGTCACGTAAGGAAAATAACATGAGTAATCAGAAAACACTTTATGATATAAAGATCACGTTGGGGTCAACTTCTTATTAATAAAAATTGAAATATAGGATGCTACGGATCATGAAGCTCAGTAATAAATGAAACAGCTGAGTCTAAGGTTAACCCAGAAGGTACCTCGACACCCACCGGATGGATTTGACTGAAGTTCCCCATTTTTTGACCGTCATCTTTCTAATGCATAGAAAATGAAAGCCATCACTTAACGGAAGGCAGTCCTGACAGCGAGCTCTTTCTGAAATGAAACGGCAGCTCAACCAGCCCCTGCTGCTTTTGAAAACTTTAAAAGAGTTTCTTGTCAGAACTCCAAGATTTTTTTTTTTGTTTCCCAGTTTCCCAGTAAAAGAAAATGATTGGACGGACAATTTATCCATGGAGTCATAAGAAAAAGAACAGAGTTGTATGAAGAAGGTGCAGAAAGACCCAACAATTCAGGCTCTCTTTTAGCTGGCACATCCTGGAATCCCTTTATCCGCCTTTCATTAGAGCCGCCTCGTGCTGCCTCTTAGCGGGGAGGCATCAGGGAGCCCGTTCCTCCTCTCATCCCCTGTGATGTTCCTGCCGATTACAAAGGAGCTTTGAAGCCACTGCAGTTCTCAGCAAGACCACCACCCCCCCACCAGCTACCACCACCAGCCACCCCACCCATGCAAGACCTCAGAAAGACCTGTGACATCTGGCAGATGGACACTAAGACGGTGCAGGGCAATTGAGATGGTTCCTTCAAAGCAAGCGGTGGGACCCCTTTACATGGAAGCACCTGACTGCTACAGGACCGCAGTGACCGCCCTGGAGAAGCCACACACTAATTAGTGCTACATCACTCATCCCTTAACCCTCATACAGGGCCGAATTAGCACTGATGCTAAAATATAAATGCCTCGTTTGCTCATACAGGGCCGAATTAGCACTGATGCTAAAATATAAATGCCTCGTTTGTTCATACAGGCCCGAATTAGCGCTGATGCTAAAATATAAATGCCTCGTTTGCTCATACAGGGCCGAATTAGCACTGATGCTAAAATATAAATGCCTCGTTTGTTCATACAGGCCCGAATTAGCGCTGATGCTAAAATATAAATGCCTCGTTTGCTCATACAGGGCCGAATTAGCGCTGATGCTAAAATATAAATGCCTCGTTTGCTCACTTTCGGCCTCTTTCATTGTCACCCCTTTTCCTCTTGGGAAAATAGGAGTAAAATATCACAGACTGCTTTTGAGAGATGGAGATGCTGCGCATTGTTTAGTTCCTCTGAGTACATTAGGAAAGACTGTTAATGCAGCTCATTATAGGGAGAAGGCTGACTTTAAGCTAAACGTAACAGAGAACGGAGGCAAGACACTTCAGCCTAATGTGAGGCATATGATGCGTGCCGTCCAATGATCCCTTGTGTGGACTCAGAATCCAAGTTCAGAATCAGCAAAAGATCACCTGCGTTGGACATTTCAGGTCCAGAAGCTACAAATCCAGACCAAGATTTTGTTCCTACCAACCAATGGAGCCAGTGATAATTTTGACAGCATAATTTGATTTAGTTTTACTCTTAGTACTTTGACAAAAATGTTTTAGTCATATTTTAGTCATCTGACTTTTTTTTGTTTTAGTCCAGTTTTAGTTGATGAAAATTACAGGATATTTAGTCGACTAAATCTACATTGAATGCAATTAATGAAACTAACAGGTTTAGTCGTAATCTACACATGCATGTACACACGCGTGCGCACAGATTAGTCTACCTCTATCCAATCTAGATTCCTGAAGGAATCTGAAAAGCTGTCATTATAGCATGAGCATACAGTCTTTAAGGACATAGAATTAATTGTTGCAATGCAGAATACTGCAATTCTTGAATGGCTTTATTGACCACAAAGTTCATAATATCACCAAATTCTGAGTCCTGAATCATAGCCTGATGTAGTCGTTTCATACGACTTCTTGTGACAGGTAGGTTACCCATGACTGTTTCAGCATGATACTTATCAGCCTTGTCAGCCAGAGTGACCACGTGAGAATTCACTGACATCCCTGGATTCCTAGATAGTGCATCCGTTATTACGCATACCTTGCCAAGAATATGTGTCACTATTGCTGTGACCCTCATGAGTCGGAATGAGGAGACGTTGGCACCATAGTGGCACATGGTCTGATGTCTTCTTGCAGATTAGAGGTACCAATGGCTTATAGTCCATTCAAAGTTCAAATTCAGGAAACCCAACCAAATACTCATGGAACTTCTCACAGGCATAGACCTGAGTGAGGCACTCCTTCTCAATTTGAGCATATCTACCTTCGTTTGGTGTCAAGCTACATGAAGCAAATGCTATGGTGAGGAGTAGCTTAGTACTGGGGTCTCTCTGTAACAGACATTCACTAATACCGTAATGGCTAGCATCAGCACTGACAATGACATCCCTCGTGAAGCTGTAGTACTGGAGGGATGGGATCTGGGAGGTTAGCTGTTTAGCTGCATCCAGTGCTGCCTCCTGCTGGGTATCCCATTTCAACACGGTATCAGACCTCAATAAGTCAGTCACAGGTTTCAGAGTAGTGGCTAATCCTGGTGTAAACTTAGACTTTGTAGCTCTATGACATTTGTTGGAGCTGGCATGGCGAGAATTGCTTGGATCCTCTCAGGGCTAGGACGGATGCCCTTGACAACAACAGGATGTCCAAGGAACCTCACTTCCTGCTTCCCAACCTGACTCTTATCCTTGTTTAGGGTTAGCCCTATTCCTTTGATGCATTGCTGAACTATAGCTAGATTCCTGCTCTGTTCCTCCAATGATGAACCCCATTCAAGGATGTCATCCATAATAACAACACATCCAGGTAGATCCCCCAGGACCCGCTCCATAGTCATCTGAAAGACTTTTGGACCTATGTTAATGCCCATCAGCAATCAGCAATAGCAGAATCTCCCAAATGGAGTGATGAAGGCTGTGAGAGGTATACTCAGCTCATCCAAAGACACTTGGTGGAACCCACTCATTGCATCCATGGTGGACAAATACTTAGCACCGACTAGCTTGAGTGCAATGTCCTCCAGATTTGGTAAGTTAATAAACGGTCTCTTGACACTTTGATTTAGCATTCTAAAATCAGCACATACTTGAACTGCTCCGGAGCACTTGAGAACCGGAGGCAAAGCAGCACACCAGCTTGTCGGAGTTTCGATGGGCTGGATGATACCATCAACGCATGCAACGCAGCTTTGCTTCCACTTTCAACATTAGATGAAATCCTAGGTTCCAGGCTGTGTGCATGGCAAATGGCTTGGCTCCGTCTTTAAGCTCGATGTGAATCGGCGGCACCTTTATTAAGCCGACCTCATCAGCTCGCTGTATCAGTCCTACCTTTGCAGACATGCTTCGGCTAAGAAGGTTATTCTTCAGATTGTTTCCAGCAACTAATTTGATGATCGACATCGTTATGAATAGTGCCACAAAAACTACCTTCCACGTACAGTCTGCCACCTGGTGAGTTTAGCACTAATAAAAATGGCTTCAGTAAATAAGTAGTCTCTCACTTAAGGACCACAGTCATCCAGTCATCCAAGTGTCATTGATCTTCAATGAGTCAAGCTGGAAGTCATCTTAAGTGATTCTTTAGATTCATGCACATCCACGCTTAGCCCGGCCTTAGCGACATGTTCTACCACTGGTGGGGCACCTGCACTCTCCATATGAGGAGCCACAGCATGAACACTCAACCCCCAAGTCTGTTCTTTTCTGTTTACCAGATGAGTTGGTAGGCTTAGGCTGTTTCTTATCTTTGTAACTCTGATGCTTTCCCTTATGGCTTTTGGTAACGTACCTCGTCTGTTGTGCTGACTCCAATCTCTTTACCCATTAGCTCGGTCTGTTTTGCAATCTCAACAGCCCTGGGCATAGTAAGATCCTCTTGAATAGCAATGAGATATAGTCGCTTTTTTAGCTCAAGGTCAGGAAACCCTCTGAGGGATTAGTCCAGCAGCTGATCATTCTTATCTCTAAAGTCACAGTGTCTTGCAGTAGGATGGAGGTCCCACTCAAACTCTTCTGTCATCCTGCTGTCCTGCTTAAGGTCAGAAATGCTGCCATGTGCGGTTACATTTTGGCACTTAATACTCCTCAAATTTCTGCACAACTGCAGCATAGTCGGATGACTGGTCCTCCACAAATGTAAAACTAGCAAATATATTTTCACTTTCTTCGCCCATCGCTTACAACAAGGAGTCAACTTTCCTTTCCCCATCATCTGCATCCAGCCATACAGCTCTTCTGTAGTGATTAAATCTTGCAATCCAGGCTGGCCGGTCTGCTGGTTTGAAGGGAAAAGGCTGGGGTGGAGAAATCCGCACTACTGCTGGTCGGACAGCCACATGTTGGCCTCGGTCTGTGTGGCGCGATTGTCCATCTGCCGCATCTCCGGCTCCAGGCATCACGACTCTGTAGACTGTCAGGTGGTATGAAAACTCCACTGGGTCTTTTAAACAGACTACAGCACCACTGCCACCGTGTTTATTTAAATTAAGTCTCCGTTAAATGAGCAAAGCGAGCCGAGAGATCGGGTCCACACCTTTACTTTTTTAGTGCTCACAAACTAGAAGCGGCCTCACTTTACGGCTCCCGTAAATCAGTACAGTGTCGTGCATATATAACAAACATCACATCCGAACACAGTGGTAATTATCCATCCATCCATCCATTTTCCAACCCGCTTATCCTACTGGGTCGCGGGGGGTCCGGAGCCTATCAGTGGTAATTAGTTTGAACTATAATCATATAACAATGAGCGATCTCTTGGATCTCTCTGATGGCTAAAGTGCAGCGTCTGAAAGAAGCATCTGGTCAGCTTTGCATTAATTCTAATTTAATTGCTAATTAATTCCAATTTAATTGACTTTGGGCATTTTGCCAGTTAGATATATTTCATAGTTTAAGGAACCTTTCTGAGGGTACAACAGCTAGACCATTATCTGGGAACCTGGACCTTCTTGGTCCCACCTGTGGAGCCTATACAAGTGCCATAGCTTGACCTGAATAACACCTAGAGCCCAATTTATCTGAAAGCTGTCAGCTTAGCTCCCGCGAGTCAGAATTTTGGCTGTCAATTTGAGAGTGATTAAAAAGTTTTATGAATATTAATTCTATTTAGCAGTATTATTGGTCACGATTAGCCTGGAGCCTTTCCCAGGAATCCTGTCCAAACAGAGCACTCATAGTAAAGCACAGACACAGCGCTGGGTGGGGTTTGAACCCTGAAGGTGTGAGGCCACATTGCCAGCCAATGTGCTGCCCTACTGAAGTGACTAGTCAATACCGAAATCAACATGCATTATGGGATGATGGGAGAAATGCGGCTCTGAAAACCCACCATGGGTGGGATTATTATGCACTGTCAATCTTCAGCTGACAAGTTTAATCCTCTTCCCATTTGTTATTTTATTGGCTCCCATAGGGTAAAACAGCACATGGGTAATCCCCCCCGCTATGGGCTGTGAAGCCTCATTCTTCCCATCACTGCTATTAAGCTGCTGTACCACAATGTATGGTTACCCGGGGGGGGGATGGGGGGCAGCTGCTAATGAACTGCACATTTCAAGTTGTTCAAAAAAGCAGAGCAGAGTTTAATTTTCAGTGTCTTCACCCAACATTTCTATCAGGGCTTGGTCTCCGTACAGAGGTGGATATTCAGATGTCCATAGCATGGACACGCCTCAGAATGGAGTGTTGCAAGTGTGTTTTGTGTCACCAGTGCTTAGATGGCACAGAGTGAGAACCCAGCGGGGATATAAAGCATAATCCGGCCCTCGAGCGCCAGATCCCAGCCTGCTCTCTGGGTGTCACGCTTCAGAGAGATAAACAGTGCCGTCCATGCATTGTTGAGTGAGGCATCGAGTCTGCCAGCGGCTCCAAATTGGCAGCGAGTGGGGAATCTTTGGTTTGTATCTACTGGGGGAGGTGGACTTGGCAGTGTGGACAGTCACAAAGCACAGCGCTCAAATCCCCCTAATTTCACACTTCGGCTCATAAAGGCAGAGACGCACCACCCCGGCACCACAGACAGGCTGCTGGGGTCTCGGCCCTGAACTTCTGCCCTGGAGTGCAGACCACACAAGGGGCTCGGTGTGCGGTTCCCCCTATGCTACTGGAGGTCTGGGCTGGGATAGTCCACCCAGCACTGCAGCCCGACAGCACAGCTTACTGGCTTCTCACTGAATCACGTTGCAGTGCAGAGATCTCGTCCCAACCATTTTCTCCAGGTTGGACCCCCTCCCATTCCTGCCACGCCTATTTCCTCACAAGCAATAAAATTTCCGTTTTTTTCAAGACACAGCTGCTTTCATTTTCAGCTTAGAAACAGACAGAGCAGCATCTTCTGGACCCACATTTTTCTCAGTTATGTTCAGTATAAGTCCAATGGCAAGACTATTGCATCGGAAAGATAAAAAAAAAAAAAAGCCCTTGAGCAGCAGAATTAGTAACCCTCTACAGCATCGCCAAAAATCAGCAAACAGACGCACATGCATAGCCTCCGATTCGGCGAGACCACGCCCATCCATTCCCACAGGGGAACACATCATAACTTCCTCAAAAAAAAGAGATGCCACATCCATCATATAAAAGAGAATAATACATCACAAAGATAATGTGACTGTGAAGCTGAAGACGCCGGGTGCTACATTAACATACAAAAACAATACGCTCAATTAAATATACATAACAATAATTGGCACAAGGCAGAATTCGAGTTGGGGAGCCCTTGACGTTAAAGGGTTTTATTTCATCTCATCTCAACGGCATCCCAGGACAGACCATCAGAGGTTATGGGAGCCCTGGTAGGGTGGTCTCAGGCTATGGTGATGTTAGCGTTTATTCCTGGAAACAGTTACAGCTGTACGGCTGGGCTATAACAAAGAAATGGAAGAAGCAGGCCCCATATGTTACAATAGTCTAGATTTTATGGAGATTCAGTGGAGGCAGAATTACAGAACGCAGAAGCTATTGTGCTCTGAGGTTCTTCGCAGACAGCACTTCTGGATGCTTAGACTCTATAACGCTATTTTAATACAATATAACTTTCATGCATTCCAAATCTGCAGAACATGGAATGAGGGAGACGGAGAACAACAAAGGATTTTTCGCTTGTTATTTTATGCTTTCTTGTTTTATGTATTGACTTTACAAGGACATATTTTGCATGAATTTCAAAATCAGGCACCCCGGCAAAGACCGAGAGTCGCCCTGCTCCCACGCCATCTCTCTGTTGTAGCTGATCCAACCACACAGAAT
>JAODJW010000007.1:12585307-12598968 GCA_026777045.1 Hyperopisus bebe
TGCAGAAACTACCTGGGGAGATACCTACCTTAAATTGTTGCAGTGGGTTTAAAGCTGTACACACGTGTTTGAAAGTCAGGTGCATTGGGTATCTATGCTGGTGGCCTTCTGTATGCATGGCCAGAGATTCCACATTGGAGACACAGGTGCTAGTATCTCCAGAACCTTAAGCAACTTGCTGATATGCTCCAGGAAAGGTACTAGCTAAATTACCTGGAAACTGCATTTTGGGCCTTATAAAAGTCTGCCATGGTAAGGCTGCTGTGTTTCTTACGCCGCCTTAGGAATACTTGATCAAATGATCATTTTGAAACCAGCAAGCGGAGAAATGTGACATTAGACGGGCTTCAGGCCGGCCAGTCCCCAGTGTTTGTGAGGGTGTGCATCATATGTCAGCATTAACAAAGTACTGATTTAAACCTTAAACAGCTCCCTGGCAGAATAGACAAGAACTTTATCACTGATGCTAAAGAGCTTTATTTAATATACGGGATAATTTTGGACACTATAGTGCAGGGCTATTTAATTTGCGGTCCTCAAGGCCTGAGCCCTGCTGGTTTTCCAGCCTTCCTTTACCTGTGAGCCAGGTGTGAAGCCGCTGTGGCCAATCAGAATCAGTAATTATTTAGCTACCTACCTGGGAGAACTGAAAATACGGCCTGGATTTGGAATTGAGGGCCAGATTTGAAGAGCCATGCTATAGTGCATAAAGAAAACGAAGTTTTCCAACCCACTTCTGGTTCAGTGTCAGTCTCAGTTCTTCTGGTTCAGTGTCAGTCTCAGTTCTTCTGGTTGCCTCCTCAGCTGCTAAGGAGCAGGCTAATCCAATTCATTCCTCTGCCAGTTCACATTCTTACAATTTACCGTGACTGTGATTCAAACCAAAACAAAAATGCTAAAAGGAGGGGCACCTATAGAGGTTATAATGCAATAAATCTCAAATTATTTCCAGGAAGCATTTTGTACTGTTCTTCACTGGGTTATTTATAATTTACATCTGTTTCTGTTAATCATTGTATTTTCCTGAGCTTTCACACATAAATGAAATATTACGCAAATTTCTGGCCAGGAGGTTGAGGGTCCATGCGTAAAAACTCTCTTACTGAAAAGACATTTCGAATATGAGGCCTGAATCCCAGTATCATGGAAACGTCTTCATAAAACAAGGAATATGTTTCCAAAAATGTATAATAGTACTTTTGTTCTGTGCAATATCTGCCGTTCTTTGGTCAAACGGCTCAGGTGTGACGGACACGCAAAGTGCTGAAGATCTATCAGATCTCCTCTCCTGGTCCTCAAGGTGCACAGCCCGAAGGTGTCCTGATACAAAATACAAGAATACAAAAATAATAACCGCACCCTTCATCTATACTGGACCTTCTGGACACCGCCAGTGGATGATAGTCCATCATTTATTTCCATTGTAATAACAGCGCCTACTAGTGGTGGCATATATTAACATACAGCTCTTGGAAAAAAATTAACCACTCTATATTTTTAAACAAATCTGCATTTTTAAATTTTGGTTTAATCGTGGTTCTGCTGGCAGAAGGCTACGCTGAGCAGCAGGCTGCTTCCAGACTCAAAGTTTCAAAGACAGCAGCACACAAGAACAAGGTGAAGCAGGAGACACTGGGAACGACGAAACACGTATAAGCCAGGTAGGGGGCGGAAGCGACTTTCTAAAGCCAGAGTTAACTTATCCAACAGTTTCTCATGAATTGTTGAATTACCTAATGTGCCTTTCAAAGGGATTGGGAAACATTAAGTGCAGGTGTGAAGTGCACTGCTAGGACAGTTCATATCAGGCTCCTAGAAGCAAGACTGAAGACCCATAAAACAAGGAAGAAGCCCTTCATTAATGAGGAACAGAGAAGAACCAGGCTGGAGTCAAAAAAAAATGTATATTTTACACAGGCACATACCCATAAATTGAGAAATGAGTGAAACTAAAAATGTTGTTGTGGTTTCTTTATTTTTTCCCGAACTGTATTTCCTACTTGGCTTCAACAACGTTAAATAAATAAAAATTAAATAAATAAATAAATAAATATCTACTCATGTATAACTAAAGTTTTTGTGTTTTATAATAATATTTTACAGTAATACCCCAAATTCTACTGAAAGTTGATTAAAAAAACACTCTATGGGCAATTTAGATTTATAATATATGCACAATTGTAGACTATGGATTTCCAAAACATACATAATACACTGAGCGATGGAGGTTAACACTGGTTCAGAACAACTCGTTCTGAGAGAGAACAATGACATGAAGGATGGTTCAATAGATTTACATGTTCTGAAAGACAAACATGCAAACTAAACCTCTGATATCTTTATTGAGATTTTCCTCCAAACAAAAGTTTTTAAGATAGACCTGCAGTGTGAAGCCTCTGAGGCCAATCAGAATCAGTAATTATTAAACTAACTACCTGGTAAAACGGAAAACAAGGCCTGGATTTGGATTCGAGGTCCAGATTTACAGAGCCCTGGTTGTATTCAGAGTGGGGATAAGACTGAGACGATGTGTTTTTTTTTTGTTTTTTTTTTGTGGTTGACATGTAAGAACAGTAGAGGGCGCTCTTAACCCACACGATTTCGGTCCCTAGCTGCAGCCTTGCTGGACGCTGTCCTGCCTCTTGTACTGGCGTATCTAAGCAAGGGAACCGGGATTTTTCAGAGATAACAGGAACGCGGTCCGCTGGTACACTGTGCCTGAGGGCAGGATACTCCAGCTCTGGCCGCTATCCAGCTGGCTGCAGCTTGTCCAGGAGAAGCCGCTAAAACTTTGGTGGGGATTTGAACTCTGGGGAAGATCAGCATCTGTCAGGGGGAGAGGAAGGTGGAGGCTGGCGTTGCGGGGGTGTATTGCAGCCAGTACATTTTCAGAGAACGACCTACGGGCTGTGGAGGTCAAGATAATGCGCCCCCCACACTGGAAAAAGACACTCATATCATCTGCGTCCGTTAAAATAAATCACTACTTCCGAAATCATGAAGATAACTGGCTTTTAAATGGACTCGCTTCACTGACCTGCTTTAGAGGTGTTGGCAGAGTATGGTTCACAGAGGCATGCATTATGGAGGCAATAGTCTTAATTCGACAGGAAAAAGGTGTAATTCCGCGAGCTGTCATTTACGAGCCGAGATGACGCGGGAGCAACATGCGCGGAACGCCGGCATGTCGGATCTTGCGTGCAAACTCGCAAAGTTCATCTCCGGGACACATGCTCAGGTTTGAATGTGTGAGATCCTATCCTCCTTAAAAGATCCCAGGAAGAACAGGAAGCGGTGGAATGTTGGAAAGTAAAGAGCTTTAAAGGTAGAGACGCCAAATATAGAGGGGTTAAGAGAACAGATTTTATCAGCATGGTAGCTATATAAAGGCAAAGTACATGGATGGTACAGGCGAAGATACTAGATTGCAAAAGAATTTTGGAAGTTAAAAGCCAAAAAGATCTCTGTATGAAAGAGACAGCTTGGTGGATTTCTGTTAGAAGATTACTGGCTGCTGTATTGAAATTGAGCTGGTCAAAGATGTCTAAAGCAGCCTGATGATGTATGAAAAACAAAAGGACTTCATATTTCAAACGTTTGTGCTTGGATATTGAATGAATAGAAGCCCATAAAAAAAGATTTATTTTGGCTTGTAGCCTGTGCTGTAAAACTGGAAAACCAGATACGGAATGACTTGAGCGAATGGGTTTCAAGCAGATGTAGACAGAGGAGAACAATGACATGAAGGATGGATCCAGCAATCCAAGGGTGATTACTGACCTTTAAAACCTAACTTGACTCATTAAATCTCTATGTGTGTGATAAAAAAAATTGGTGTGTTTTGATACTATTGTATAGCCTTTAACGTGAATAAGAAACTAATTTTTGTGTGAACATTGCTTACATTGCTTGTGCTAACAATGCAAAGGTCATGGGTTCAAATCCCAAGGAACATATATAATTTTCACCCTTCCCTGTACTGAAGGTGCTTTGGATAAAAACATTCGATACACTTATTAAATTTAAATAAGAATAGACAATGCCAAACGGTGTTCCCCCGTATATCATCTCACATGTATCTCACATATATTAGTTTTTCATTTTTTTTTAACGCGACTGGGTTAGATTTGAAAAAGCCACATTCTTAGAGTGACCAGAGAAGTCTGCCCATAGACCTGCCTGCTCTAAATATTTCTTAGCAAGCTGTGAGGTACCTTGTCCAGACATGAACTTCACCAGCTTCTAACCAATTGTAGATTCTGATCAGAAAGCGTCACAAGTTAGGAACTGGAAGATGACGAAGGTTCACAGCCTGGTCGAGGATTTACCTTCATGAAGTTAAGTAACTGCGACTTACCCATAAACCTACCTGTAGGTATGTTTGGGTATGGGGCTAGCAGAAAGGGCAGCGAATAGCCTACTGTGGCACAGTCTGAGATGGTAATGTATCAAAAATGTATCAAAAAGACTGTTATCCTCAGATGTGTCCTTTTCATTGCACAGTTTGTTTACATTGTGAAGTGGTTTTTGTTATTTATCCCTGAATCAGACCCAGTTCTCCTGATTTTGTGGGGCTGCTGGCACATTTAAACAAAATTAAGTCTATGGTGATTTCTTAGTCTCAGCTTCACTATGGAAACTGGAGCTTTAGAGGGGTATTTGCTTTGACCTGCCCGCCCCCCCCCCCCCACATCTACTGTTTGAGATTAAAAGGTTTTCGTGACACTGGACCACTTTCACAGGCCACCAAAGGAGGAGCCGGACAAATGAATCGACAGCATTTTAGCACTGGAGCGAAACTGGGGGGGGCGGGGGGGGCGGGATATAGTGGGGGAGGGGTGGCAGGTACCCTGTGCCTTAACGAAACTCTGACTAACCAAGCAGAGGCAGATCATAGCTTATCAACAGTTCTGTGTAAATGACTGTCCCCCAGACTTAGGACGGCCCACATGGGCACGATGCCAGCATGGAGGCTACCGTGTGCATCTCTATTTCTGCAAAGGACTGGCCTCCATATCTGTCTCTTGCCAAGGGCTTGACTCCTATGAGGCAACAGGAAACTTCCTCCTTCTCTCTCTCTCTCTCTCTCTCACACACTCCGCAAACACACACAGAGCATCTCACATTGAAATATTCATGCACTCATACACAGGCAATACGGGAGACAGTGGGACATGGCAAATGCTGGCATGTATATGGAGTGAGGTCAGCAGGGATTCTGTCCAACCCCAGAAATACTAGTTCAAGTTCTTCCAGAATCCTCCGGTTGGGATTTAATAACAACGGATACTTCCATCGATCTCCATGGGAAAGTTCTCTTTATACCACCCCCAACCTGCTTACTGCAGGTGAGACCAAGCTGACTGTGAAAGGCAGGCCCCCCCCCCCCCCCCCCCCATAGCAGCACCCAGGATCTGGGCGTTAAGGGCCTTGCCCAAGGACCCACTGCTGACCTCAGTGACTGGTCTGCTAATTGACATCAATTTTCTCAAGACATTCTAACCCTAATGGGAACCATCTGTACTTATAGAGAATACACAACATGCAGACTGGATCATATCAGAATGAGTGATTCAGTTGACCCATTTAACTAAAGTAATTTATACAGTTAATGCTATTTAAATTATTCTTATTTAAATATAAATTGATGTACATTTGCTTGGAAAAAAAATATCAGTATATCTGCATATTTTTACTTAAGAAATATGGGGTAAGTGCCTTGTTTACAGGTAGCGCAGCAAGAGCTCAGCCTTGAGAAATCTGTCTGATTGCTACACCTGCTACCACGGTGTGTGTTTTTACTCAGAAAACTCAAAGTGAGTGCAAGAGCACCAACGCAGATTTCCCTTCGACGGAGACCTTTTGGTCACATGACCAGGCACACTGCCGCCCCTTGGGACTTCCCAACACTCAAAGGCTCTGCTCATCTGCTGTACAGTCAGCACCACTTAGGACTTGAGTCATCATGTTCCAAGTCCACTGTTCAGCCCACTGAGACTTAGGAATCTGAGTAGAATACTGAATGATGCGAGATCAATCACATGCCGGCTTCTCTCTGTGTCCATAATCTTCTGGGGTGTTCGATAGAGACTGAGAAATCCAAAACTCATGTACCAATCAGATCTGAATATCATCCCCCTATACTTTAAAAACTATCCATTTGTCTCAGTTGATTTTAAAATATCTTTTCCCAAAAGTGTCCCACATTAAGTCTCTCCTGTATTGTCTCCAATTGTATACTTGGATGAGACCTAATAGGGTATCATGTTTGATGACATCTGCCCACTATGGTCTGGCACATTTCACGCCCATGGGATCTGCCATTGGCTGGGCATTATTCACCAGGCAGGAAGAACTCGAAAAATTGAAATACTTCCAAAAATATCGAGCCAGCTGTGAAGTATATTATTTTCCTACTTTAGCATATGCCGTGTTTTCGGTAATTTGTTTCATTATGTTGTTCAGCACCGATGAAACGTCCCTCTTTTTTGGAACCTAGAGTTGGCTGCTGTGAATCTGGCACCTGCACTGTGGCTTCTGCCATGTTTCTGAATTGGCTCGGATTGAAACCTGTCTGATGTACAAAGACACTTCATGACTCACTGATCTGCAGCTCCATTATTCTCCCCAAGAAGTTCAATATAGTGGCTCACTTCATGCAATAAGTTCACCCAGGCAGTTACAGTGCTCCCCAAAAGAAGGTTTTAGCTCAGCAGGTATTGCTGTACCTTCATAAGCCATTTCATACTCATGTCTTTAATACTCTGCCATTTGCAGACCAGCAAACATCGCAGAGATATGGATGCATCTTGAACTGCAAGCTGAATCCCCCCAAAACCATAACCATGTCAACAGTTAGTGTTTCCCATTCCAGGTGGGCAATTTGTACGGTGACAAAAAAATATGTTGAATGAACAAATAGTGCCCATTTTCGTTGCTGAAGTCCTAATGTAATGCACCTGTGTCATGTGACCAGGACAGACTTGCACATCCTCTCGCACCTCCGTCCTTGCTCAGATTTAAAAACAAAAGGCAGCATCGTGCACCAGTGTCACGCCCTACGTTCCTGCCCCCTCTGACGAGTCACACCTGTTACTAATTTTGTCTTACCTCTCGTTTCAGTCCTCGTGTGCCTCACTCTAGCTGCCTCTCGTCTGCTCCCTTGTTAGTGATGTATAAAGTGCCTCCCGGTCTTGAGTGCCCCAGTCCAGTCATTGATGTTGCTTTGTGCCCTGTGCCTGATCCTCCCCTCCCCATTTTGATCCCTTGCGGTCGGTTTCATTTACCCTGTCCATGTCATAGTTTCTTCTAATAAAGCCCCTTTTGATTTTCCCCGACGCTTTCCTTCACCTCCGTTCTTGCCCTCGACTTGACAACCAGGCCGACCTTCTGTTCTTCCATGCAATTTTTCGCCGAGACAGACAACCCTTGGAGAATGATTTATTACATAATGGCACCATACAAAAAAAAACAAAAAAAAAAACGCTTAAGTCATTTGTTCCTCAGTGAGACTCTGCATATACAGCACAGCCACAGCGGCAAAAATCCTACACACACACTAAACAGATGGCAACACTGAATAAAAGTCACAGAGTGATAACAGTGGCAGTTTTTTTCCCCGTAAACAGTAGTGTTCCTTGAACTTACCACACACTCTTTGGCAGCTGTATTGAACCAAACAGTCAGCCCCCACCCCCTTCAGAGCAGTCACATTAAAAAGTGGTCTCAGGTGACAACTAATAACATCAATAAGCAGCAGTTATACAAATTGATTGATCTCAAGAGAAAGTGGATGGGCTGGTTACATTCTCAGGACCTGCTCAGAGCCACTCCAGTCATATTACAACCTGTCCTGCCGAATCAACCACATAAGATGCTCAAGAACAGTGTGTCCCAGCGCAGTCCCCAGCCAGCTCCCTGCCAATCAAAAACACTGAATACCTGGTACAGGTGTGTTGGAAGCTGGGAGGGATCAGGGTCTGGGGAGTCCCAAGGACTGGGCGAGAAACACTGCTCTAGACCAACTGGTCCCAGTCTTTTTAGTAGATGAGCTCTTCATTAACTAGGTTTGATTGAGATATTAACTGGATGTATCTCAGATTTGAAATCCTTTTGAAAAACAGTACTTGAAGGCTTTATGTTAATTTTATATTTATATAACTATATTCAAAATAAAAAATACTTCCACATATTTGTGCAAATAAAATATGTGGCTTTTTGTTTAGTCATTTGTCAAGGGATGAATCACAGCACAGTGAGACTCGATTAATTAAGACTTAAATTAGACCAAAAGCCAGCATCCTCGTTGGGACTGGAGGACCGGGACAGAGAGGGAATGCTCTGGACTGCTGAGACAGAAATGGCCCCTTGTCTGAAGTCCCAAGAAAGCCAGAGGTCAGGAATGACCTGGACAGCAGCGAGACGCACAGCACAATTCACAGTAATGAAATCCATAAGTATTAGCATGGAGTTAGCATGTAGCTCATAACATAGAATTAGGCATCAAGGTGGAACTGAATTCTCCAGGTGTCTGGGTAAAAAAACTAACAACAAAAAAGAATAAAAAGAAATTTTAAATGTTACAGAAGTTTCCAGAAGCATTTAGTTCTGCTTACTGAAGACATGCTTCCCTTCATGTATACATTGTAAGTAGGTTTTCTGAAAATTAAAATAGTCTGATAATAGTTCTGTGTGTATGATACACAGAAAGTAAGATTGTTTGTTTCGGATAATGAAACCTTCCCGTGACAAATGATCTCCTCCCTCCACATTACACAGTAATAGAACACGCAGAACACACGGCGTGTAAGCTGCCTAGTTAAAAACCTAAAACGTTTGGCTCGGATGCATTAAATAACCTTGTTCTTTCCTAAGAACCATAAGCATGAACACTGAACGGGGACAGAGAGAGACATTTAGAAACCAGGATGAGGAAAGAAGAGGAGCAGCCCGAAGATATTACTCCGTGACGAGGTGTCTGCAACGGGTATGTACAATGGCGTACTGAACGGTGGGGTCATAAATGTCCTTCCAAGGATTGTGCAATATCAGAGTCAACTTCTGCAGATAGCGAGCTTCATAAAGACGTTGATGCAGGCATGAGCCTGGGAGGCTGATTATTCCTGCTCCAGGTCCGGGATGGGTCTGTCCCTCTTCCGCCCCCCCGCCCCCATCTCGAATGTTTCGGTCCCTGGGGCATGTCAGCAGCCTCTCCGGGCACAGGCCCCGCCCCTCTTCAGCTCAGGCCACGCCCCTCTTCAGCTCAGGCCACGCCCCTCTTCAGCTCAGGCCCAGCCCCTGGGACTTGCTTGTGTCGGTGCACACGAAGTACGTCCTCAGCTCGCCCTTGCCCTTGACATTGATCAGGCCCCGGCACTCGCAGGAGTAGCCCAGTATTTGCAGCACAATGGACGTCTCCTCCGTCACCTGCTCAGACAGGAAGAGCTTCCTGCTCACCGGGTAAAGGCCACACGGTCAAGCTCGCTTGTTTACAGATGGGGGTGTGGTGCGGCATGGATACCCCAGCACTTGATAGGGACCCCCGAATGTATAAAATCGTGCGCGTGGTTCAGGTGCCACCCATCCCATGTATCACAGCACCATCGCATATTGTGATTTGTGATTTATATGATATGATATTTTGGGAGGTTGCACCTCATATTCCTTCACATTGAACTGTAGCAGTGACATTATGTCAGGGGCCCCAGAATTTCTAGCCAAACCCTTGTGTACAGCAATATGATTCATACTTATATATGCATGCATATATTAAAGACCTCCAGCCAGAGACTCTTGATAAACATTCCCAGTAATGCTTGTGCTTTTTAGCTGTTGTGTTTGTGCAGGAGGTGCACTAGGGCCATTGTAAACACCCAAATCTTACCTGAATTTTGCCCAGCTCCCCTGTGCTCTCCATTCGGCTGGCTACGTTGACCGTGTTTCCCCAGATGTCATACTGGGGCTTCCTGGCTCCGATCACCCCCGCGATCACGGGCCCATGGTTGATTCCTGCCATGTGACATCCGAGTAACTCAGTGATGCGGAAAGCCCCGCCCATTCTGGGCACCTATTCCCGCCCCACTATGTCTGGGTCAATGCCAGCACAGGTGCTTGTCTTTCATACAGAACACTGTCCAGAAAACAAAGAGGTGCTTCACAGCAAGATCTGAGGCTTTTCAGAAAACAAGAGGTCTGTTTCAGCTCAGTTTCATTGGATATGTAGGACAACCCACCCCAGTAATGTCAACCTTCTTCTTCTCCTTCTTATGCATAGTTACCAGATGTGTGGTTCAGTGTTTCAGGGGTTTTTAACCCTTTATAAACCAGGGACTAGAGCTGAGAACTCCTTACCACTAACATGCTGCTGGAATCAGTTTCAAATTGAGCATATATTTATCAAAAAAAACAATAAAACATAACATTTGATATGTTGTCTTTGTGCTGTTTTCAATTAAATATGGGGTTATATGATTTGTAAGTCATTGCTTTCTGTTTATATTTACATTTTATACAGCATTACAACTTTTTTGGAAACAGGGTTGTATTAACTATTTAGCGTTTCTACCTCTGGGAATGGATGCCATATTACAGTAATCACAGATACTGTTGTGGATTATACCTGACATTCGAAAAACACAGAGAATATACAGCACTGTAATCTCACGGGTAGGGAGCTGAGTTGAGTATGAATTAGTCATGAAAAGGGACATCAGTGTCAGCGTCATCCAGACACTTTTTGATGCGAAGGTGCATCACCAGACCGACTAACTGGGGTGATCGTCGACGATTGGCAAAAATTCAGCAGGACAAACGAAACTTCTGGTAAATAAAACTTCTTCTCTTCCCATCAGTTTATGCCAAAAGCCAGCAGCAGTGCAGCTGTATTTAACAGGAAGCCGTACGGAGGCGTGTGCCGGGGGGGGGGGGGGGCTCACCTACGCGCAGGCGGAAGCTGTTGAAGGAGTGCCGATTAATGCCGTCCAGCTTGCCGATAAGCGCGATGGCGAATTCCACCATGATCCCGATCTGTGCCTGCTGCTTGTCTCTGTCCTGCATCACGGGGAGACACACGCATGTCACATGGGAGCTTCCTCCACACACCATGCAATCAGTAGGAAGGAAGACCATAATGGGGAATTGGGTCACATGACCATCAATGGAGGGGAACATGGAAAATAACAGCTGGCTCTGAGAAATGTTCAGGAATTTACACAAAATCATGTCCAGGCCAGGCCCCCCTAATGATAACCCTGGATGTCTGTGTTAGTCAGTAGACTATTCTTCTATTTCCATCCAAACTTGGATTCCCAGTTAATCCCATCAGAGGTTGTCCTTTGCAGTGCATAACGCCAACGCTAAACTGGGAGGGGTGAAGGCCGACACTCCTCTGGAGTGTGTGCTGCCAGCCGCCCCCACTTCTTGCAGCTCTGTAGGCTACAGGTCTTTGTTGAGTTATAAAACACACTGGGAAGAAGGTGCTACTGGATCAGCCACCACTAGATGTCACTGTAGAGTAATGAGATGGAGGAGGGCATAATCACCTCACCAAAATGCTAAATCCCCATAATAAATAATTATAATTATTATAATAATAATGATAATACGTTTTATTTATGGTAGACTATTGGGACGTCATGTTACATGGATTAATTTAAATATGAAACTCCATACACAAATTATACAAAAGCAACAAGGAAATAATAATTCATCAAAGGGAGAAGGGTAATTTAAACAGGTAAATTTTAAGGTGCGACTTAAACTGAGTACTTAAATCCAATTGTGACTGAAAACACATATGGGGTCAAAAAATACGGCAAATGGTTCATGAAGCGTCATTTTGTCCATGAATGGTGACACTGTGGCCCATATGACCCGAGATGAGGGTGTACCCGTTTGTTCTCCTGCCCCGGGGTGCCGCTGAGTCCAGCAGCTGCCATGTAGGTGCTGCCGATCGTTTTGATCTTCTCTACCCCACTGAATTTGGGTTTGGACAGCAGCTGCAGGCAGAGGATACACAGCAGGCCACGTTCACTTCCTCTGGGGCGTCTGCGTCAGACAGAAAGAGGTACCCACACCCTCACAGGCACCGACCTCATCGAAGTCGGCGATGATCTCGTTGAGCAGCCGCAAACACTCTAAGCCCTCCTTATTGATGTCGCACTCCGTGTAGAACTCCTTGAAGTCGGGTACCGAGGCGAACATCACGCACACGCAGTCATACGACTTGTAGTAAAGGTCCTGAAAGCAAGGACAAGGGGACAGGGCCAGGGACAGGGTCAGCTGCATGTCAGACAACAGGAGACAGGTCACACAACAGGATGAGAGTCCATGCAGGCTGAACAAAGAAGCCACAGCAATACAGGTAAATGCACCAAGATGGCCGCTATTCAAAATAAATCAGGAATGGTAGACAAGAAAAACATATATGCAATTCATAAACAGCTAATGAGTCCCACAGGCAATGGACCAGCAGGCGGCATAGTGGTTAATGCCCTAGTCTCCTAATACAAAACTAGAGGACCGAGTTGTATCCATGACAAGATACTACCTGAAGTGTTTCAGTAAAACATTTATCTGAAGGAAAAAAGGAGAAGTATAAGCCTTTATATAAGTTGCTTTGGATATAATTGGCTAACAGAACAGGTTCTGTTCTGGCTGTGACTGGCTCCCTTCCTGTCCCGGTTTTTGCAAGTGTATTCATGGAAGCTTTCGAAAAAGTGCCAGCCGCAGACCGCGAGGGAACGGGCCGGAGCGAGGCGTTTAGCTTGCAGTGACGGCATCCTGCCTCGTGTGGATTTACAGAACCGCCAACATGATAAAGGAAAAAAACAGCACAAACAAAATCCTCCTTCCATCCCACTCGTCTACACAACAACTTGACTTGCTCATTCATAAAAATACTCCCACAAAATGAGTGTTTCTGCACATAGCACGGGGACAGCACGGATGGAGGTGGGGACAGCAATGGCAGACGGCGTTCCTCTCTGTCACGTTGAGAAATCTGGGTAGTTCTCTGGTAAATACCAACTGAAAGCGAGCAAGTAAATTCACCAGCAAACAAGCCGATGGATATGTTACCAGAAATTTCTCAGTATGTTTGGCTGGTTCTGGTCTCATTAAGACAAAGGCTCGATTTAAAGCTCGCAGGCACAGAAAGCTGGTGTGCCGACAGACGTTCAGCGCCCCAACTGTACGCTCTTCAGCCAAGTCATGTTTCTGAGAACGACCCAAGGTTTCCTGAAAGCACGGAGGTAGCAATCAGTGTGGACGGAAGGTTCTGCGAGCCCAAAGCGGAGGGCAGGGGCATGGAGGCGGTGGAATGGGTCACGCCAGACGCGGAGCCGGCCTCGCTGGGAGCCTACCTTGTGCCTCTCAGTGAAAACAGTGTTTGTGAGGAGTCCCACCTCATTTTTTTTGTTCTCCCCGATGAAGAGAGTGGCCACATGGGCCGGAAGCACGTTCTCCAGCAGCAGCCGGTTGAGGTTCTCCCGGGTCTCGATCTCATCCTGTTCCGTACGGTTCTTCTTCTTCAACAGGAAATCTTGCCGGCAGCAGTACTCATTCTGGCCAAAGTTTGCGGAGGAAATCAGGATGGGTGCCGGGTTTGGGGGTGGTTGGGGGGGGGCATGTTCTTGCATGTCCTCACCTGCCGGATGATGGTG
>JAODJW010000007.1:12600788-12613790 GCA_026777045.1 Hyperopisus bebe
GGGCATGAGGGGGAAACCAGGGGGACCCGGGAGGAATGGGGGGAAGCAGGGAAGAAACACAGGGGGGAATGGGGGGAAGCAGGGGGGAAATATTGGGGAACCAGATGGGATTGGAGGGAAAGAGAGGGGAAAATGGAGAATCGGGGGAAAGCAGGGGGTAAATGGGGGTAATGGGGGGGAAAGAGGGGGGGGCAAGCATAAGGTGGAGTAGAGAGACAAATAGGAAGGGCATAAGGAGAGAAAGTGATACAGAAAGAACACAGGAGTAATGGATGGAGGGATACAGAAGAGTGAGAAAGTGAGAGATAGCAAAGATAGAGGGGAACAAAAAAAAACAGATAGCAGAGAGTAAGGGCGAGAGACAGGTATTACAGGAAGGAAAACATGATTAGCACAGGTGGGACAGCAGGATGCAAGACGGGGTTGGAGAAAAGTTCAGAGCAGTTAATTAAATCAAGTCAGCCTGGTAATTAAACATGCCAAAGAACAACACTACAGGTCATCAGAGACTAATCTCATAACGGAGAATGATGGTGTCTGTTTTACGGGCCGCCATTTCGTCGGCATGGTGTTTTAAATGAACAAACCTGAGCTCCCCCATGCTGGAGGGCCAGCGAGCCAAGCGGCCCTTATTAGAGCCACGGCCATTTAACGAGAGCAATAAATCTACATGTTTTTAATTATGTTATCGCACAGCTGAATTGCTTTAACTGTTTAACCTGTCCCTGGAAACTGTGGGGGGGGGTTGGAAGGGGCAGAGCATTACAAGTCCCTGCCCTTCCTGCGCTGCCTTCCCGGGGCCCAGCCAGCGAGTGGGGGCCCGGCCAGCGAGCAGGGAATAGCCAGCAACCGAAGGCCCAGCCAGCGACCAGGGGTTCAGCCAGCGAGCACGGCCCAGCGTGGGCCACTGACCTGCAGGTGACCAGCAAAGGAGACTCCCAGGATGAGCAGCAGGATGCAGGCCAGCACGCCAAAGGACACCCCCAGCTTCTGGGGCCTGAGGACAATGCAGCCCGGGCCTTATTCCAAACTCATACTCATAGTGACAAAACACTTGATAAGACAAGAAACTTTATTGCTCCGAGGGGGGGGATTCTGAAGCATAAAGCAGCGTGGTATATACAGTGCAGACAAACCACCATACGGTACGAAACGAGACACTATGCAAATAAATTTAAAGACGTACGCAGGATACAAACAGAACTTCCCTAAAGGAATAGTAGGAATAATATTACGAATATTAGGAATGATATTAGGAATATTAGGACTGCGCTTTCTCTGCAGCAAGGAAACAGCCCGTCTTTGCTGAAGTGCAAGTCCGGTGTTATCTGTTTGCACATCTAATTGCACATATAACTTCCGCTAGTTTACTTTTTATTATTGTTCTTGTTGTTGTTGTCATTTTATACAATATTCATTTATTTATTATGCTTTTTCAGGATATTCTGAGTGCGCACATCTGAAACTATGTTTACTTGTCCGCAGTATGCACTTTGTCTTGTTTTGCACTAAATGATTATCTGAACTTCACATACCTTACTGCTGCATGCACCAGAATTTTCCACTTAGAAAAAAATTCATGTTATCTAATCTTAAATAGCCATATATTATTTTTGAATGGCATAAACTCATGCATGAAACAGAACATCCAAAGTACAAGTGGAAAATTTGTTAATATGCGAAAAATTTGAAGAAGCCCTTACTCTTTTGTGACAAACATTTGGACTAAAAAGATGCAGAGGAAGATGAGGGCGGCACAGCCAATGTAGTACTTGAAACTGGGAAGATCAATGGCGCGATACTGGAAAATAAAAGCAACGGAAATGTGTTTAATTTCTGTACCATAATCTGTAACAGAGATAAATGTCAACAAATATTAGATCACCAGCTGCTGAATCTGTGACGTAACCGACTGACTAATGTGCAAAGGCGTCATTTATGGCACAAGCTCCACCCCAGCTGATGTGGCAGGTGACCTTTAACCCCAACAAGCCTGCCCCGCCACTCGGGGATGACTCACCTGCTTCTCCAATTCCTTCTTCGTGAACCACAGGGTCAGGCTGCAGATCTCTTCAGACTTGACCCACTGTCTGAGGACAGGAGAAGTGCAGGAGCTGAAGTCACTGTGTACAACCTCCTCCCAGCTCTACTCCTACCTCAAACTCCAACCCAAACAGAACATTCCACATCCACTGGTTATGACAAAACCATCCATCCATCCATCCATCCATCCATCCATCCATCCAATAAATGACAGTGGAAGTTTTTGCTAGCATACGTTGGGGATTTTCACATTTTTTCAACTATGAACCACAATTTAAATTTTAATACATGTCATTTACCTGATTTTTCACATTATCCCCTGTATTCCCTTTTATTTCTGTAACACCTGACTGCCTTCTTGGCAGTGTTGGTCATTTCAGGTCCAGAAGCTACAAATCCAAACCAAGATTTTCATCCTACCAATCAGTTCAGCATAGAGTTACAGACACTCAACTGGTTTATAGAAACAAAATCTTGGTCTGGATTTGTAGCTTCTGGACCTGAAATGACCAACGTGGCTTCTTGGTGTTAGCCAAGATCATTAACAGGAAAGGGGTCCAACTTGGTCAATGTGGCCAATGACCTTTGACCCCACCACCACGCCTGTCCTCTGTTGGCAGGGGTGAATCATTGGCTTTTATAGCCATTTGGAAACGAGACAAAAGGTCTGTAAGACCAAAACTTTGTCTTCATATTCAATCAGGGTTAAAGAGGACAGCTCTAAACAAGGACTCACTTGCTGGAGCTCAATTCATCGATGGTCGTCGTCATCTCATTGTGGAGCTCCTCATCAAATTTGCTTTTCTGGGATTTATTCCTGCAAAGAGAAGCAGGGTGAGGAAGGAGAGAGAAGGCAGACGCAGGGACAGGAGAACGGACGAACACAGGGCGATGAGCCAGCCTCATGCATGTTATTCTAGTTTGGCTCCGGCTCGCCGTGCATGCTGGGAAACATAAAGGGACCTCGGCATTAGTGAGAAGCAGATAGTGTGATTGTGGGTGTACAGGCAGACGTGTGAGTGTGTATGCATGCGTCCGGGATGCCCGGTGGAGAGGTGTATGAAGTTGGCGCCGTGCCCAATCCTGTGAGCGTGCGTGCATCCGTGCGGGATGCCCGGTGGAGAGGGGTATAAAGCTGGCGCCGTGCCCAATCCTGTGAACTAAAAGTAGGCTGTAGCCTCAGGAAGGAAACCTGCCGTTTCCTCACACACAATACTGCGGGGGGGTCGGGGGGGGGAACCCAGCTGGACTCCAAGGATGAGCGGCACAGGCTTAGTAGAGACTGGTTAATGCCTACAGACTGGGGGGGTCTCAGCGGGACACAGGGACATAGAGATGGGAGGCGGCCAGACGGAGAAGCCAGAACGTTAGCGGTGAGGATCAAGGCGTCTTCCAGCAGGAACTAATGTGGTGCCACTCACTTATAGCTGGCGAAGGGAGGGGTGGGGGAGGCAAAGGACTCCTCCAGGGACTCATCCAGGCTGTCAGAGAGCAATAGTGAGAGACTCGCACTGAGCGGGGGGGGGACAGGCCCTGAATGCAGGCCTGGCACTGCGAGAGACGGCTTCTGACCCCAGGAAGGGACCTTCGCCAGTCAGCCCGTGCCAAACACCCCGCTCTGACGAACCAAGAACTGCGCTCTAATGCCTCGTAATGCACAACGTACTCATGATACAAGCTCTGTAAACCCGCTTCTGCGACCACATAATTCACAGCGATCGGTCTGCTGAATCCGGTCCGTGAACAAAAACACACTGTTTACATAATCTGCTATACGTTACATTATCCAGTGAACAGTGCAGTGCTGCATGAGCGTGACGTGCTTCGAAAGACTCTTTAAAAGACTGTTTCAGACTTCCACATGTTTATAATCAAGGGGCTTTAGGTCGTTTCTGCGGCGAGATGCTTACTTACCTTTCGGTTATCTTGGAACAAGGAATGGATCTCAGTGGAATGTCCTGGAAGGAAGCATAATGAGATCCATTTACAGCACGAGGACGGGTCTCAAAGCCAAATCACACAGACGCCGGACAAACTGACAGACAAAGTGTACACTGGCACAAAAGACGCATTTTTCCTCTTCTCGCTACATAACGATCATGGTCTAATTGCAACAGGCCACCGTTTGATCAGGTTCAGTCAGCTTGTCTGCCAGTTGAGCATGAAAAAGCAGCAATGAGTGATTTGTTTAAGCCCCTCCTCCCAGTCCTCCTCAGCCAATGAAGACAGAGCGGCTGCCCGTACCTTGCAGCGGACCTTGCCATTGACCATGGCGTCGGTGCCGTAGCCCTCGCGGCTCTGCAGGTGGGCGAAGGGCTTGACGGCGCCCCAGGACTCCAGGTAGCGGGTCATGCGCACTGAGGCGCGCATCTTCAGCCCGTCGCTGATGCGCGCCTTGGACGTATCGTTGGGACACTGCTCCTTGGACTGCCAAGACACAAGACCAAGTCCCATCGTGGGATGGCCATTAAAACTGAGGCTATCCAAGTCCCCCTCAGCCACACGCATAAGCAGAGTGTCTCACCCGGGGGTCGATGACCAGGTATGTGCGGATGTTCTGCTCCTTCAGGTAGGGGTCCCTCAGATGGCCGTACCCTTCCTCCACCTCATATGCCTTGTTCAGGTGTTTCAGGGTGGCCTCTGTGATGTGGACACGTCTGTCCCCAAGGGGCATAACAGAAATATAACACTACCCAATAAATACCCCCTATTTCAATAAGCGTAAGTAAAATCTCCAATATCCAGTTTTGTTTCCGCCTGACATCTAGGGTCAGATACTCAGCGCCTTGTCTGCCAGCCAATCAGCGTGTAGCAAGTGTCACGTGACCCTTCTCCCTTATCACAATACACAAGGGACCATTTTCAAGGAATAAAACTGGAAAAATATATTTTGATTTATTAGCATAGAATTATTACGATGAAGTGTCTTGATTTCATGATGAAATTTGCCATAAATTATCATTGTTATTTAATACTAGAAAACAAAATGAAATGTCTAGCATGCTTCCCAAAAGCAAACTCTCACTGATGACAAGAGTTTGGTGTCATTTTGTAAGACCTACCCTGGTAAGCCTCCCGCCTCCATGTGATTGGCCAAGGTGACGTCATGTGACCACACATCAAACTGCCACTTCCGCAGGCCAATCACTCCGCACAGCACGTTACCAGAGTGCACACCCACCCTCATGTTGATGTCTACTCCTGTGGCCTCTCTCACCTGCCTGGGGGGGTTGCAAGAATCTCAGGTGAGGTGGTCGGACTGTCTGATTTTCTTGAGTGCCATTATTGAGGATGACAATTTTATCGATCATTGATTGTGTGTGACACAAATCTGCATCTTCTCTAGCTTTGGCTAAGCTACATGGTCACAGAGCCACCAGATGTTCTGTTCAGCACAGTCCCCGTTCCTGATAAAGCACCCTGCTCTCTCACTGCACTGTCGCAATCACTCCAACCTCAGAACGACGGAGAAGAACCGGTCTTAATTAACTCCGTGCTCATCAGCTAATCACCAGTGCCGACTCCCCTCCGCCAGTCCCTAATCACACGCAGCAGAGCTTAAAAGGTCACGCTCATTAGATTACATTGTTTGTGGTCTTCTGCTCGTACCCTGAGCACATTGTTAACCAACACGTACTGCATAACCACACCGGTATTAACTCAGATAATGAGAAGGGATTAAGTGTTCGTTCTTTTCTTACTTTGTTAAGTCCCTGCAATCCTACTTGCCATCACAAGCGTGAATCATACGATCTGCTGCTGGGACCCAAAACCCAGCATCCCATTCAGGCTGTCCCCCTGCCCGCTGTTCTGTGCTACCTTCGGAGGCCCCAGATACTCTCCTGCCCTTTCAGTGGTCCTGCTGAGACCAGCAGAAGCCAGTGAGAAGGTACTGAACTCAAACATAGCGCCTGATACTCACTGCTCACCAGATATCACAGCAAAACGTTTCTAAATCACGATTCCCAAATACCTGGGGACAGCCAGCAAAATGCTTCATAAAATTACCAGCTTTAATGAAGTGCTTGAAGTTTTAAATAAAAATTATTGAAATAAAAATGATTAATTTAGCAAACCAGTTTTATACTGAAGCAGAAAAAGCCCAGAAATCAGTAATACCCAAATGTGTGCGTGTGTCTGGCTTGGGACAAAGAACCATGTCAGAAATACACAAGTGTCACAGTTTAACCCTTAAAACTTAATAAAAATGTAGAATTCAGATGTCCGGCCGCAACAGTGGTAACCATTCCTTAGTACTGCACTGTGCTAGTTAATTTAGTTACTCGTTATATTTGTTTTTCAGGAGTTAACTATTGTGGCAACTGAGCATTTCACATTTCTGCTGCTCAGGCCTCATTCCTCATGCAAAAGCATCTGCCGAATTATTGAAATGTAAAATGTAAAGTGAAATTAATGTACATACATTCCTGTCAGCTTCTCATTAAGCAGCTGCTTTTCACTTTCCCCAAGAAACACACAAGATTGCCAGAAAGCGTTTATCCACTGAATTATTATAAGTGGTGTTTATTTTGTTTCTGGGAATCAGCCAGCCTGAATCTGCATGCCAAAACGCTGCTTCCCGTTGGAACCCTGCTAATCAAGTTCTGGCACCGTGAAGGAAGTACTGGACAGGATTTTTTTTCCAGCTTGCTGTTTCGGCAATCTGCTGAAATTCTCATAATGAATGAGGTTTTATTTTCCTAATAAACTGCTAAAGTACTGCACAGCGGGACAACTAGTAAGTGGTTTGCCTGAAGCCTCTGTATTTCCCACTCTGGTTGTGATTTACATTGTTACATATCCTATATTAAGCAGAAACTTTCTTGGTACTCTGACCAGCCACGCCCCACCCCCCCGCGCCCCCGGCACTAACTTGATGGCTTCACACATGTCCAGCC
Source organism: Hyperopisus bebe (assembly GCA_026777045.1). Lineage (NCBI taxonomy): Eukaryota > Metazoa > Chordata > Actinopteri > Osteoglossiformes > Mormyridae > Hyperopisus > Hyperopisus bebe. The sequence continues at coordinate 12,607,730 of JAODJW010000007.1, forward strand.
CCATCTTCACGCAGTTTTTGGCGTGCTTGGGCAGCGACACGGGCAGACCGGACACGCAGTAGTAACAGTCCCCTAAGATCTTGATTCTCATGCACTCGTTCTCCTGAAATATAAGCAGGATGTCACTTTTAAACTCCACCCTCCAAGCAACCATACTTCTGCAAATCAGGTCACTTTACGGCATGAAGACAGCCGTTTTTTATTTACCAACAAAAACATACTACAACAGTGTTTCCCAACCCAGACCGCAGGGACCCCCAGTCCACGTTTTTGGTCCATTTCCAATTCCCGTCACACCTGAACCAAACTATCAACAAATCCAGAACACAGAATACTGGGTGCAGACGTGCTGGGAGCTGAGAGGACAAAAAACTGGGTTGAGAAACACCGTCCTACAGTCAACTTGAGGAAATCGTCATTTTGCTTAGAAAACATTGTTGTCCAAACTGAGCAGAATTTTTTCATAGTAGTATTTCAGGGGGAGCATTTCTCAAAAGTACCAAAAACACACCTTCTGTGTTTAGCTACCTATAACCAGTGGAGACTTTACCTTGGCAATCTGGTCGAACTTCCCGAAGAGCTCGTTCAGCATGATGACCAGCTCTTTGGGGGAGCAGTCGCTGGCCAGCCGGGTGAAGCCCACGATGTCGGCATACAGGATGCTGGTACGAGACAGACGGGTCACATTCAGAAATTCAGCAGATGCTGCTGACCCAAGGCTACCACCTGAACATCAACACTTTTACTGCAGTTTTTCAAACGCAATAATATTCAAGGTAAAATGCAGATTAACGGCTGATAGAATTTGGATTCTACTCCCTCTGGGTCACAAGCTCATATGTACAGATACCAAATAATACAGAAATTTTGGAGGGCTTAGTGTGTATGGCTTTAGTGGATTAGGCCTCTGTGCCTTTGATCAAATGGTTGCCAGTTCAAATCCTCTTTTTGGCAGAATAATCACATCACTGTAGGACCTTGAGTGAGGCCTTAACCCCCCCCCCCCAAAATGCTCCAAGGGCACCACATGAATGGCTGACCCTGTGCTCGGACCCCTGTGTTTGTGTCCCAAAGGAGAGCATGATGGGATATGTGAAAAGAAGCATTCTACTGTACTTGTGCCAATGGCAAATAAAACAGCGTTTCATTGAGAAATGAAGCTGGTATCTGCACAACACACAGGTGCGTAGCAATCCGGACACTGCAACTGCAGCTGGGTAGTTATCATACACATACTGTGATGTATAAATACTTTGTTTTTTTTGGCTTCATTCCTTCAGTTGCCCGGTAAATCTTAGGTTTTAAAATAAGTTTTGCAGGGTATCAGGACTGTGATCCACAGAATACATATGAAAGCGTGTCATGCGGCCCGACAGAAAAACACCCACGTTATATGTCACATCAAAGATTATAGTCACATAAATGCACCATACATTTATTTTTCATTAATATAGACTCCAGCCCGCCAACACAAAAACCACCGTGCTGACAGACTTTTCACATCAATAGACATCAGGCAGTCAACTACCGTGACTTGTGATGTAAAAACAGCAGCCTGCCATTGACCGTGAAGATGCAACAATGTTAGAACCAACAATCAGCCATCAGCTGCGATGCACTATGATCGACAGAAAAGAACTGGTTATGACAGTAAAAGGAGGGGATAGCTATCTTACCCAGAAGCCATCATTACTATCAGACCACATTGGAAATGTAATCAGAAGCTCCCACAAAGTCTAAAAAATTATTCAGGTATTGGAACCTTTTGTTGCTGGAAAGTTTTGACACAAAATAAAATCATACTGAAAAATTCAATGAGGTCCATCCACCTCAAAATGTACGATTAATACTTCGCAGTGTTATGATATATGATTGTATCATATATGATTATATCGGGGGCAGTGGTGGCTTGATTGTTAGAGAAGTGCCCTTGTAATTGAAAGATTGCAGGTTCGAATCCCCCACCAGCAAGTCACCACTGAGGTACCCTGAGCAAGGTACTGCCCCTGAGCACTGCTCCCCGGGCGCTGAATTAGCTGCCCCCTGTTATGTCACGAAAGTCACATATGAGTCAAAAGCAGAGGACAAATTTCGTTGTTGCGCACTCTGTGCTGTGGTGTGTTGACAATGACCACTGATCACCTAATTCTTAATGATTAAGTATCTATGTCCATTGCTGCAGTTACATTTCCTGTATGTGTAGGTGTGTGCTCCTAGTAACAGATACAACTATGAATAAACTATGAACATGACATAGTGGAAGAAAATATATGAAAATTATAAATCATACCTGCTATTCATAATACACTGACTGAACATTTTAAAATCTGTCAAACTCAATCAACAAAGTGAGAGAAATTGGATATCCTCGTCAAGTAGAGTCTATACTCATACTCTTCTATTGAGTCTTTATACAAATAATACGGAAGCAGAGAATGGTATATCTCTTGAGATAATTATATGATTATTGTGAGATATCGACATTAAAAAGAATAATTGCAAGCACGCCCGTTCTCAGCTTCCATAGTATATGTGTGCAACAGTTTCACGTTTCCTGTGCGACTGGGGGTGGGAGAGAATGTTGCTCATTGTTGATGGGCAGGCGGGTATAGGGGAGGGGAAAAGGAAATCAAGGGGGTCGAAAGGAGGAGACTCAACAGCAGTATGGATAGAGGGCTAGAAAACCAGATGAGTGGACACTGTATGGACAAGGGATGGTGGTGCAGACCCCACCTGACCCCACTTGACCCCACCTGACGTTCCCACCTGACCCCACCTGACGTTCCCACCTGACCCCATCTGACGTTCCCACCTGACCCCATCTGACGTTCCCACCTGACGTTCCCACCTGACCTCACCTGACATTTTCGTGCCGCTTGACGTAGAGGCTGTGGAAATTGTTGTCGCGAACCAGGCACTGCTGTTCCTGCTTGTCCTTGCAGTCCTGCAGCCTCTCCATGATGGCCAGCTTCATCTTCATGGAGATGTATACAGGCAGGACCGACTGCAGCAGGTTCTCCTGGACACATCGACAGAGACTCGCATGAAACCTCCAGGGCCTTAAAATTCAATTCTCACTTTGGCATCACTCACCCCAAGGAACTGCGCTAACACGGCATTAGTACTCAGAGAGAAGAACAAGATTTTCAGAGAGTATTTTACACTACCTATAACACAGTAACAATAACAGAAAACTGTGGGCTTATAAACATTGTGCAAATAATAAAAATAAATAAAAAGAAAATAGATACTCAAGCAACACCACTAAAAAAAAAAAACATCATTTAGACAGTTTTGTTTTAATTCTTAATGCCTTAAAGTGGACAAGTGCACTCCCTGGTTTGTGGTGTCGCTTGTGATGTTGCACTATAAAGTCTCGTGTACACCCAGTACTGAGTAATACATTTCCTTCCGAATACTTATCTGGGTCGTGAGAACATTGGGAACACTGGTACCGTGTGTGGTGAGAGGACAGGCAACTGAGCCTGTCTGAGGCCCACTTCTGTGGAGCTAGAGAGCTAGAGAGCATGTTAGCATTTAGGTAAGCACAATTTCCAATCTGATGTTTTATTATAATTAGCATAGCTCAAGCTAATCCTGTATCGCATATTTAGGAAAATGAGTGCTGGTTTCTAAGTGCATTGTGGGAGTTACGCATTTAGAATCACCATTAATTATCAGTTGGTTAATAGGTTATACTGTCCCCGATTTGCCATTACGTTAGATTATATTCAACTTTGTCATTGCACAAAGTACAAGAATGCAGGTGATGAAATGCAGTTTGGGATCTAATCAGAAATATTGCAAAAGGGCTAATAAAGCTGCACAATACATTTGTGACAAACAGACACAATGGAATGAAAGTACATCTACACAATGGTGGTGTGGTACAAAATAAAGTACATCTACACAATGGTGGTGTGGTACAAAATAAAGTACATCTACACAATGGTGGTGTGGTACAAAATAATGCGGATACATGGTATTTATGATTGCAGTAAAAGAATGAACATTCTGTACAGTGTATATATACAGATAAAGTGGACAAGGAGAATATGCAGTCTATGGTTTATGGGCTGGATTAGGTGAAGATTAGTGGCACAGTCTAGGGAAAATAATTACAATGTGAGACTACTAAGATAGCCTAGTGATTTTTTTTCTAAGTATATACATTATTCATTCACACACACACACACACACACACACACACACACACATTCAGCAGCAATTAAAAGCGTATCAAGCACACAAGGGCACGCTACATCAGACAATATCTGTTGCTATTTTTGTTTATATGACCCCAGGTCACCATCCCTGAAGTACGCATGAACAGGCCGTAGTGTTTGCCATGTTGTAATGCGTAGCAATATCTCCATGGTGCTGAGTGTTAATTGCCAGTGTTGGCCACTGGGCAATAGGAGAAGGGTCAGCTGGTCTAGGATTATCACGATGGCAAATCCGATTGGCCCGAAGAGCGACCTGCAGGTGGCCAATTGTGAGCACTGAGAAGTGAAGTCAGACCGGCCGTAAATTACTCAAAGGCACAAAAAGTCTGTCATTAAAACACCCAGGCGGGCAAATGAAGCAGGGCCAGTCTAATTTGCAACTGTAAATGACTCAAGCTGAGCGAAAACCAGCAAAAGAAGCATTTTAACAACCTCTTTTTTTGTTTGTTTTGTTTTTGCGAGTGGATGAGCTGAAGTCTATAGGCTCATTAAAAACACTGCTGGATGCAGTATCAAAACTATTAAGTTATCAGGCTTCTGAACAAGCAGATGGGATGAGTTGCAACCTCACTGTCATGGCTCTCTTACATAAACCCATACAACCAGCCACTCGTATGTCACTTAATTATTCACTTGGCACTTGAATTAACAAATCAACTGTCATAGTTATACTGTTGCCACACATGATCTCCTCATAGTCTAAATGTATAACCTTATTTAAAATAAACAAAACAAAAAAAACTGCATCAATAAAACGATAATAACTGAAAAATACAACAAGTACTCAAACAAAGGAGCAACAACAGAACAGTGTGGTACCATAAGCTGGTATTGTCTGATTAGCTAGAGCTACAAGAAAGCCTCATGTTAAGTTCAGACTAACACTTTCTGCTACATGTACCATCAAAAACAATTACATACACAGGTTGCTTGAAAGGTGAGTGAATATTGCTGACATTCCTGGAGAAGAATGCTTTCAAATGGAAGTAAAACTCAGTGCTGAGGTTCCACAATATGACATTCAACCTTAGCTATATATGGTGTTAAGCAAACATTCCCGAACCTCCATAGGGTTGATATAGGTGAACTGGGACAATTTTTGAAATTCTATTTCCTCTCCTTTTAAAAATATGATCCTAATTATAAATATTAAAACATAAAAGTATTATTGAAAGCTCAAGAACTGAATTTAAAGTAATAGAACACAGAAGTAAAGATACATGTAAATGAAACATGTAAATGTCCCACCTAACCAATACTGTTCCTATCAAACAGGAGGCATCCAGTTAACGTCCAGCATCTCAGAGATGAAGAATAAAAGATCATGCTTTTGGAACATGCTTTATGGACATGGTGACCGGTATTACTATACTGTAAAGTATGTAGTTGTATCTGTCTCTTTGTAGTCATTCTTTACCTTCTGATACTGGTGTCCTTATAGGAACTAATGGAAGACTGAACCATGAGCCAAAATCAAGGTTAAACAGACATTCCAGCATGACTACAATCCCAAAAATACTTCAAAGTCGACAACAAAACGATCATGCAAACAATCAGTGTTCTTTAAAAACTATTAGAGTCAGAACAGAGGTTTACAAAATAATGAAGGAATTTGGTGGAGAAGAAAATTACCATGGAGGACTGTTCAAAGATTAAAGAACACATGTACAACCTGAAAATAGACTACAGCAGGGGTCTCCAACTCCGGTCCTGGAGAGCTACCGTCCAGTAGGTTTTCTATCATACCTGGCTTCTGATAGCCACACCTGTTCTCAGGTAAATACCAGGAACAGGTGTGGCTCATCAGAAGCCAAGTAGGATAGAAAACCTACTGG
>JAODJW010000007.1:12613890-12631275 GCA_026777045.1 Hyperopisus bebe
TAAATACCAGGAACAGGTGTGGCTCATCAGAAGCCAAGTAGGATAGAAAACCTACTGGACAGTAGCTCTCCAGGACCAGAGCTGGAGACCCCTGCATTACAGGAACGGCCTTCTAAAAGGCAGATCCAAATCTCTGGCTAGAACTTATTGATCACATGGATGCAAACATCCATCCATCCATTTTCCAACTCGCTTATCCTACAATTTTTCTTAAAAATTTATGGTTCAATGTCCTAGGTACACTTCTAATAATTCTAACATAAAACTTCAAAATAACTCATTTATTCAATGGGTAGTTTGAAATAATTACTTAAAGTCATATTTCAACATAGGTTAATCATAAACTGTATATTCAATGGTGAGTTTATTACACACACTTTCCCCTCTAAACAGCAAATTATACAGCATGCAGACAGCGTCAAGAGATTCAGGTACTGTGTAGCTAAGCATTAAAACGTCCAAGGCGTGATTTAAGTGATTTTAAATATGGTGAAGTCCTAGGACTTTCAAACACTAGGGTCTACAGTTTACAAAGAATGGTGCAATAAAAGAAAAAAAACATCCAGCGGCAGACTGGGGGGCGAAAACATCACGTTAATGAGAAAGGTCAGAGGAGAATGGCCAGACGTGTTAAAGCTAACAGGAAGGCCACAAGTGCAAAAAGAACAGCTCAGTGCAGCAGAAAAGCTTCTCTGGGCTCACAGTTCAACAGCCTTTAAAGTGGTTCTACATAAAAAAGGCATCCTTCCTAATACTGCGTAGGCATACCGAATAGGGCCAAACCCATATGAACATTTCATGTACAAAACCTGTCTTAAGGAGCTTAAAATTCCAAAAACCAATAATATACTTTGATACAGTCAAAACTTAGACAGACACCAATAGTTTTAGTTAAATGGTGTTTACTGGCTAATATTAGTCAAACTCAAAGAAACAGAACCAGTCTTAGTATAAATATAGACGCCACCTTATAACCTAGGAACTTCACTCTAAAACGAGTAAATAACAGCAAACACTCACAAGGCAGAACAAGTGCACAACAAAGTATATCTGCCGCTCCAGCACCTTGAAAATGTTCTGTGTTCATGCACAAAAAAAAGACTTTGTTCCGCATGTTTTTATGTTATGTAATCTAATGCTCTCTTCTCAGCCAATCAATAACAACTCTTTTATATTACATATGGCGTATGATTACGGACACTGACTTCATACAGCCTTTCAGGATTTAGGTCACTTCAGTCTTGTTCTTTTGGTTTTTGCCCGGTTGTTGGTTGTGTAATTCTCCCTCCCTTTTTTGGATGGTAGGACGAGGATGTCCGTCGTTTTTCACTCCTTTGGTGCCCGTTTTTAAGGTTAGTTACACAATAAGACATTGCCTTTTCTCCCCCTTCTTCTTTGGTTCAGTGTAGGTGCAGGATTTTATTTGGTATTTAGGCAAAAATCCACATGCAGTGTCCTCACACAGCACATCTAACCTCTTCAAATAAACCTCATAGCAAAAGGAGCTTCCACTGGTCTTCACCATCTATGACTACACACACGTTCAGTCATGCCACAACCCTACACTGGACCGTGACACTCACTAATAATCCCAGGCTAAGAGTGGCGAGTTACAGTGCAGGAAAGACAGCTTATTACAGAAAAGCTGCGCATTCCGGGAAAGCTGGAAGGGTGCAGTGCGGATCCCGGCGAGCGCCCAGCAGACTGACCTGCTGCCGCTTCTCAATCTCCAGCTTCATGCGGATGCTCAGGCAGCTCAGGGTGTCCTGGAAGGTCTGCCGGAGAGCCCGCTCCATCAGCACCTTGTGGAAGGCGCCCACCGCACTGCCACACAGGAACACCACCGTGTTGGACAGCAGCTGGGGGTCGGGGGGAACGGGCAGCTGTCGTCAGGGTTACGCTCACAGATAGTCACTCGTACCGAAATGTACATCAAGATACGCAGTCACAGTCATGCACATGGGCATCATTAGACCCCCTAACTAAGGCACGTGCCCCAGTATTGATCTGCTTAGCCCCATTAAAATCTCCCGTTTGAGCTTTAACAAGCTCCCATATTTTACAGTGTATTAATTTAGAAGGACGATAACGGGAAAAGATTTTTTTCTAAGCTACTATGTCAGAGAAATGCAGTTTAACCCCAAACACAAGCTGAGGTGTGCACCTTGCAGTGCGGGTCCGTACGTTGCGGTCTGCACATTACCGTCTATGCGCGGCGGTGTGTCCGTAACAGGCAGTGCACACGCTACGATCCATGTATCGGCTCACAAAACGAGAATCAGGATTGAGGAAAGATAATACAACCGGACTGGAATGAGGTTTTAAATAATGATCTAATTCTGATTTCAGTCTGGCTGGAACATTATTGACTCCTGTAGATGGATATCAGTATGGACATCAGTATGGACATCAGTATGGACATCAGTATGGATATCAGTGGCCTAGCTGAGGGAAGCTGAAGCCGCACATTGTGCAGCAGATCGTACGTGTAGCAGGCATTCAGACAAAAAAGGGTGTGATTTGAGTAACGGCAGGGCTGAGCCCCCATAGACCTTTAAGAAGGACATGCAAAAGATGACAGAAGCCCTAACATGAACATATAAGCACCATTTTTACCTTTGAGATCCTTCCCTCATCATACACATACAGCACAAGTGAGGAGCACATTTCCAAAGCTCACTCAGTCTTACTTAGTCCGTGAACTAAGCAAGTTATGGAAATTTAATGAAAGTTCGCCAATGGATTCCATGAGGACTGAGTACGTTTTGTTTCCCAGTTCTGTAACATATGATGAGGAAGCCGGACTTTAGCTCTGGTGGTCTCATCTCAAAAAGAACAAAACACGTCTGAATGAGTTTCGGAAATCTGCCCTTCAGTTACACCCTGTAACAGGCTGAGGGACACAGCTGTACCACACAGGCAAGACCATAGGCTTTACCTTTACCGATGATGTCATTAGAAAAAAAAAAAATAATAAAAATGCACTAAAAATAAAAAAATAATAATAAAACTAAGATGCAGCATTCCTTCACGCCTCCCAATTCCTCTCTGAATCCACCCAAATGACACTAAAGAAACACTGCAGTTGTTATCCATCCTGGGCTGGCCGGGATTCATAGACTGGGATACATGCAGACACAGGACTGGGTAAGTATGATCTTTGAATGTTGCCATGACAACAGATCATCCCCCCCTTCCATTTCTATGCTTCCCACTGGTTCAATTAAATGTGCAAACTTACCCACGGAGCCTATCCCATAAAGTACAGCATGCATCACAGGGTCCACACACACGACTACGCACTATAGGTCAGCGATTCTCATCCCATGGGTCGCGACCCAGTGTTTTGGAAGGGTCATGGGGCAGAGTAGGAACTGTAAGCATCTTAAAACCAGCAAGCTACGGTCAGATTTCCCCATCCCTGGTCCTAGAATTAACCTATATAAACCTATATAAACGAAAATTGGGTCTGCAAATGCTTAGTGCTAAACTAGTGAAAACGCAACCAATCCAAGAAGCCAAACCACAAATGTTTCATTTAAAATTCACAAAAAATGGCACATCCGATCAGATTTGTGCGATAGGCATTGATTGGCATAAATTGCACTGCACACTTGATCATAGCGCCAATATAAGTCTATACTTCATATAGGGTCTCAGCTAGCATGGTAAAAATTGGGCACTGATGCAAAAAATGTTGAGAACCACTGCTATAGTTCATTTTAGAGATACTTATTCAACTGTAGATGAAACCCGCAGCTCTTGGACGTGTAAGACCCATTGCTAACCAGCAAGCCACCATACCTCTCTCACAATAATTATTATAATAAATTATGCATCCCAAACACACTCCATCAAAGTCTCAGACATACCATCTGAAATACACAGACATCCTCAGTTAAGCATACATCCAATGTCACCCATGACTCACATGCTCCCCAATCACTGACAAAAACACGCAGTCCGACAGCCCAATCATGACTCTCAACAGAAATATCTCATTTTTATAATATTTATGTTAAGAAACCTGCTATTTACACAATATCTATAAAAATGGCAGTCCTTACCAGTATCACCTGTCAGAAACCAGCAGTCTGGAAGGCTTAAGAAGACCAGTTTATATCCCAGAACCCCCGCAAACTCAGATTACCGAAGGTCTGACCGTCAGGGCAAGAGTCATAAAAGAGGCTCTATTTTTAATTTCAAACAGAAGGTTTTTATAGTCACTATGAGAACAGAAACGTACTTTCTTTCCCCTATACCAGCCATAAAAGTCTGCCTGACTTTTGGATTTGTGGGATTAAGACGGGTTGGAAAATATTCGTCTGAAAGCCCAGGGTGTAGGTGACGGCCTGGGTGCAGACAAAGAGCAGGGTGGAGCAGAGGGCGGGGGGCACTCGAATGACCTGGCAACCGGCAACCGGCACGCACCTGTTTGGCCAGGATGGGGTGGGAGGTGTGACTGGTGACAGAGAGGTAAATCGCCAGGACAATGATGTGGGACAGAGAGGAGATGACGCTGAGGAGGACTGCGTAGCGCATCTGGAAGGGCAACATGGTGTACACCGTGAAGATGATGAAGAGGAAGAATGGAACCTGAAAGGGGAAGAACCAGAGAAACAAACGTAAGCAACATGACATTTTTATGAATAAAATAAAAATGGCTGTAAACATCGTCGGGGGCCGCCTGCATTATAAAACGGACAAAAAGAGACACTGAGCGATACAAGGTTGCAGTGCGTGTCGACAACCTAGCAAGCAAAGGCAAAACAGAAATCTTAGAATTAATAATCATTCTTAAAAGTGCCAGAGGAACAGTGAAATGCTGGGCTCTTTGAATTAAAACGTAAGCTTTACCGGCAAGGTCACATGAAAGCAAGGTATCACCATGGCAACACGAGACTACGAGACTTCAAGTCAAAATGCTAACAAGGTAAGCCGGTATAACCAAGGGCAGAACTTTGGGTTGAGCAATGGGGGGGAGGGTTAAGGTCTCCACCCATTTATGGGTGTCCAGGGGGTTGCAGTGGCTGGTTTTTATTACTGGGGGTGTTACACCCCCCCATTATTTACACCCATGCGTGTAACAGCTATAAAATTAACAGGGAAAAAAAACAGATGATGCAGTATATCAACATTCTTTATGCAGTAATAACTTCTGCTCTGTCTGTATCTGATGCGCCTCATTCTGTGGCTACAGTGTTTCCCAGCCCATGTCCATAGAGAACAAAAAAAAAAATCGCCTCTGTTGGGCAGGAGAGGGGAAGGTCAGATGTTCTGTGCGGAGTGAAGGACATGCAGGGGCACCCAAAACGAACCACACATTCGCCTCAGAGCTGCGAGGCAAGAGAAACGAAGGGGAGAGACCCTGTGGGAAAGAGGACTTCAGTGCAAAGTACAGTTAAGGCTAATGCTCAATTAAACAGAGAAATCCATGGTTTTTATGTTGCATTTGGCACTGTGATGTCTTAGAGTACGACCTGAAATAGGTTAAAAAGAAAAATCCCTTGAAGATTATATAGCCCTGGAAAAAATTAAGAGACCTCAGCAAAAACTTTCAGTTTCACTCATTTACTGTTTTATTTTTTGCAAATTCCAGCCTGGCTTTTCCCTGCTTCTCATTATTGAAGGGCTTCTTCCTTGCATTATGGGTCTTCAGTCCTGCTTCTAGGGGTCTGATTAGAAAGTTGCTTCCCTGCACCTGGCTGGTTTTTGGTCATTCCCAGTGTCTCCTGTGTTTTTTTTTTTAAATACTGAGTGGTCTCTTAATTGTTTCCAGAGCTGCAAGTCAACACTGGCACTTAATAACCATTTACTAGACTCTTATGAAATGCTTATGATGCATTCCTCATTTTGCTGTAGCCTTTTACAGGTGTGTGTGTGTGTGTAGGTGCTGGGGCAGGGGGGGGTGGAGGGGACGTTATACCCCCCAATATTTCACTGAGATTCATTCATCCCACCAATAAAAAGACCTTTGTATTCAAATGATTAAGTTGTGCCCCCCCAATACCAAACTCTCCCCCTCTCCACCGGTGTGGGCATGGGTGGGGGCGTATACCTGATCCCAGGCGTGGATGACGTGGCTGCTGAAGATGAAGGTGAAGCTCATGGTAAGCAGGGTGGCCCAAACCACCACTCCCAGTAAGCGTCTCCAGCGCTGGGACAACGACTCGGTGCAAACCAGCACGAAGACGGCCAGGAAGACACACAGGCCGCAGCTGACGGCGCTGACGAAGGCGCTGTGCTCTCTGGCATCCTGCGGCGGAAAGGGACCCAGCATCAGTATTGCCCACCCCCACCACCATTGTTTTATTTTTTACGGAAGTCGTCTAAGCTAAGCAGTAATAATAGCATGGCCACTCTGTAAATACCGGGTGGGGGGAAGCGGGGGAGAGGGACAGACAGCCATGGCCAATCATACATCAACCCCCCCCCCCCCCTCCCCTGTTTGCTACACATGTGGCCCCATCATGTAACTCGATTATACAGGTCATTTCCTACTCTGGCAGGCTGAGCTTTCAGAATGAAATAGAGCCTAATCGAGTCAAACTGCCGGTCACTGAGGGATGCTATTCGCAAGCGTCCCGTCGTCTCTGTCAAACAGGCCCCTTTCGCCGTGCTTATTGACATAGCTGGCTTGAATTGGGGGGGGGGGGCTGTGACTGTCTGAGCAAACAGTGGCCTTGCACAAGGCCAATGCATTGCAGCAGCAGGTGTTCATTAACGGCAGAGTCCCACCAGAGCTCGCGTCTGGCCGCTATCCTAAGCCCTCTTTCATCTCCTCGTTAGGAGCAAGCGTGTCCAAAAAAAACCCAAAAAAAACACCGTAAACAGTGTTCTTTCATCGGGGCGGCCGAAGAAGGGGATTCATCACGGCCTGCTCCTTCCAGACACACGAGTGAGTCTTAACAGACACACGAGTGAGTCTTCTCAGATGCACATGTCAGTATCCCCTCAGCGGACTTTTTAATCTCATGCGCTAATCTGTCGGGTCGATCTCCGTCCAGATACTGCAGCGCTGAAATTTGCAGAATCATCTTGAAGGAAAATTAATCAAGTCCAAGTAAGGAGACCTCATAAGAGGATGAAGCAGACTAGATACAGAGAACGTACTCAAGCTGTGTTAAACAAAATCTTTGCACAATCACACAGTCGAAATAATCAAAAAGTCTTTGTTAGACGAAAGTCAAAATAGATTATTTTAAAACAACATTTTCCATCAGGTTGACACATTGCATTCCATGGATGCATCTCCATACACTTGTCAACATGTTTCCATGACGAGGAGGAGCCCCTTCCTGTGACACGCCACCCGTCCAACTCATACCTTGCAAGTTGATTGGTTGGAAGAACGGAGCTCTGATGTCATCCCGCCCTTTGTTAACTCCCCTTTAACCCCAAATAGACCCCAGTGATCCATACTAAACAGAAATGAATCGCTGTATCTCCCTGACCCAAAAACAAACAACAAATATCTTTTGGCTACTGCAGATCGCCCCTTGACCTCATCTTGAAACTAAAGAAGACCAATCCAGCGTTTCTAAATGTGAGGGAGGTTTATTCTCCAACCACGTGGAGAAGATGTGCAGGTATAAACGCAAGGAAGGGAAATACAGAACCAGGCTCCAAGATAGTAACTATATCTGACATGGTATTGATTTTCAATAAAAGGGTCTTTGCTGGCTTTTTTCCTGACATGGAAATTTAGCTGGGTTTATTTTATTGATCTTATTTCCAAACATAGTTGCTCTTCCACAACCAGTACAGATTCCTCTGACTTACAGTACAAAGCCTGATATTAATGCTGTTATGGATACTCCTTACCTACTGCAGATCCCACAGACCAACTGGACAGCGCCCTATTCTGCTGTAGATCTCCTTGACCTCTTCCAGATACTCTTGACATACATTTGGACCTTGATAATACCTGTTCCCTAGTTTGGTGCTGGCTGCTAGGCTCAGGATGAGGTGGTGTACTCACCAGTCTCAGTGAGAAGAAGAGTATAATGAGGATGGTGCAGGACAGCATGGTGAGGCCCAGTAGAAGGACCAGGAGCTGGTACTGGCTGATGCAGGAGAACTTCCGATACAGGGCCTCCTGTTTCAGCTCCTGGTTGTTCAGCAGGTACTTGCCCTTGGTGGGCATGGTGCAGCCTTGCTCACGTTGGCGTAGCACACAGCCAAAAAAGTACACACAGGTCGCCCTCCGAACACGGGAGGCCTATACATCCACCTCTCCGCTGGAGATATCAGGCTGTCAGTCCTTTTTCTTCTTCCAAGACATCTTGAGTGCTTCTCTTCTTCTCTTTTCTCTTTCCAACTCAGTGAAAGCTCTTCACAGACTTGGGGCTACAAAACAATGGCCTGGGGGGGCTCCACAGGGTGACAGTGCTATAATGGAGAGGAAGGAAAGGGAAAGGAAAGAGAGAAGGGAGGAAGCGCCTCACGTTTTCTCTCACTCCCTCTCCTGCCGTCCCATAATGTTCCACTGCGGCTTCCTCCTCACAGTACAGGCTTTGTCTCAGACTGGAGCCTGCGGAGAGGACGGACAGCATTCTGAGCGAGGCATGAAGACCTTCAAGGCAGCACAGGATACGCACAGCACGACCACAGCCATCTGGGGTGCCCGAAACCTGGACGGGCACGAGGGCCGCTTGGCACACTCAAATGAGGGCGGTCCCACACACAAAGACGAATCCCAACGGGCAGGGTGGGGAGGGAAGCCATGAAATTGTTGGGAGCAATCGCAGGAATTTTCTTTATGTGGCTCTGCCTCAGAGCTGCCTATAAGGGGAGAGAAAGGGGAGGACTTTCAGGGGCCCGGACACTAGGGGGTGCCCTTGAGCATGTGAGCATGGATAATGGTACTTTGGTCTCAAGCGGTGGGGCATTCAGTAGAATTTTTCAGAAGCCCAGCCATGTGATTGCACCAGGATTTATTCGTCTATGCTGTGGATAGTGACCAGTCACTAAT
This sequence comes from Hyperopisus bebe, assembly GCA_026777045.1. NCBI lineage: Eukaryota > Metazoa > Chordata > Actinopteri > Osteoglossiformes > Mormyridae > Hyperopisus > Hyperopisus bebe. Next base: position 12,622,865 of record JAODJW010000007.1, read on the forward strand.
CTAGACCGTGGTCTACTGGACCCATGGTCCAGTCCTGATGTGTGACTGCTTGTTGACCACTCAGTTGCCCCTGTGCTGTCCAGGGCCACTCCAGCCACATTCCTCACACAGGGGGGTATATTTAGCTCCCAGTTCTGTTTGTCTGAGGCTGCTTTGCACTGCAGTGCCCCCACCACAGCAGGCCAAGTTCCCACATAAATTTAAATACACTTACAGAATTACTTGACATGATGTCCTAAGTGTTAATGTGAGGAGTCTGACTTACAAGTTTTTTTTTCCCCAAAAAGTGAGATCTGGTGCCATAAAATGCATTAGACGTGAATTATACAAAAATATGGTACAATCCTTTGTATATTTTAACATCTGGAGAGATGATGAATGCCATGATTTATTATAATTTGGGTTTTCTCTACAGCATTCCTGTTTTCACAAAATGCCCTTCCCTGGCATGTCTGTTAACATCAAAGCATTTCCAAATCAAAAACAAGGGGAAACACTGAGTTGGATGCCGTTTGGTCTAAGATGAGGTTAAGATATGCAAGTGGGTGTCAAACCAGCAGCCAGGTCTGTTCTTTCATCCGCAGGACGATCTGGTCATTTATAGAAGCAAATGATAAACACACAAACATGCGCACACACACACACACACAAATACGCACACACACACACCTTGCTCAAGGGCCCACAGGGGTGACAATTCTGACAAGGTCGGACTCGAACCAGCAGCCTTCCAATCAGACACAGAGACTCAGCCCCAAAGAGCTAAAACACGACGTTTTAAAAAATGTTAATTCATGAATGTATTAATTGAGATAGTGCTGTACCCATAAGATTATCAGGTGTCTCCATGAATTTCAAAAAATTCAAGAGCAAATCTGGTAAATCTCTTGTTTTTCCCCACATTCCCTCATCAAGTGCAGAACCAGATGCGACTGTACTTTTCAGATCCAGGTTGCTTTATTTATCCCTAGGGAAAATTTTTGTGTTGCAGTAGCCAGTAACATAAAAGACAGGACAGGAGCACACAGACACGAGGTAGAAATAGGGGCAGACATAATACCACTACAAATTACAGAAATTACAAAAACATATGTACAAATAAGCAAAAAAAAAAACTGCTGAGATATATCTTTAGTGTGCAAAATAAATGCAAATGTGCATTGTGGGATGGTTACTGCCCTGGGTAGGAGTGACCTCCTGTAATGACCTTTATTGCTGAGAACCTGAAGGAGACACTCGGTCATAAAAGATCCACTCCACTGCAAAAGGGCTTCTGTTCCGCAGCATTAAATATTAACATATATCAGACAGGGAAAGATCCTCAAGCAACAGGAGGGAAGTGACACGAACATGACAAGACTAATGAATGCAGCACTCCATGCCGGGGACACTGAAGTCACATGACGTGTGAATTTCATGTTGACTTGCGAGTGGCCATTGTGTTTGGAGACTGGTGGGTTCAAACATTCCTCACTGGAAAAAAGCGTGATAAGAGACACTCTCTGCTGAAAGTTTATTTATTTTTTTTTTCCGCTATACAAGCGCCAGTCCATTAAAGGTTTCTAACAGCGTGTGTGAGCCGTTACCTGAAGCAGTACACTGCAGGGGCAGACGAGAAGTTTGCCTAGTGAATCAGGGGCAACGCTGTGTTTACAGATAGCTGGACAAGCTGAGAGCGATTCAGGAGTCTCTACGCCACGGTCAGCCCTCCTCTGATAATTACAGCAGGCCAGCCTTATCTCTTCATCATCATTAGTGGACAATATAATCCTGCAGAGGTACAAGATCCAGGCCAGCTTTGTCATTTATGAGGAGCGTGGAAAAGGTTCTGTTTCTGAGACCGGACCCGTTGTTTTTCCAAGGCCAGTTTGAAATGGTCTGAGCCATGCACTCTGGGCAAACATTTCCCCCATTTGTATTCCAGCTGTTGGCAGTTACAGGTTCACTGCAGAGGGGGGACACTCAGAGGTCAAGGGACCACAGCAGGGTTCACAGATTTATAGCCCCCCACATGCCGCTGGCAAACTCCAGTGGACACTCCTATTATGCTTCAAATAGAAATTTCATATCGTTTCAGGTAGATCTGGTTTCATATGCGGTTCCTATCAGTTAGAAATAGTAGCTGTACCAGAGGATGTGCTGCTGATCATCAGGACATAAGTTCTTAACATTTAAGCCGCCTACAAGTTCTGCCTGAAATTACCAGCAGGATGCGCCGTGCACGCTCGACGTGGCCACCTTCTAGAAGAGTCTTTTTAACATCCTTTTAGAATAGAACTACGTCATTGGAGTCATTCAAAGCCGCAGTGAAGGCAGCCACTTGCGCTTCTTGGCTGTTTCGTATCAAAGGCCATACATGCGTGGGGATCACATTAAAGAATATTAATAAGAGGCTGATACAATAGCGAGTGCTCCATAAACAGCCCAGTCGCCGGGGTAAGGCGTGTTCCAAAGGTTCCGTTATTTTAAGTATTTATCTCTGTGATGTCACTCTGGCCTACGGAATACAATACACAGCTCTTAAAGAGAATGAGCCGAGGCTGAAGGCTCATTAAACTCCTGCAGTGACTCTCTGAGTAGCAGTACTACCGCACACCTGCAGCACTGGAGGGTTCAAGTCCAGCCTCCGCTATGCGTGTAGGCGGCTTCCATGTTCTCCCCCCGCAGTGCAAAGAAATGCAGTGACGATAACTCCAAAATTCTCACAGCCTACGTTACCAGTCAAACGTTTTTACACATACTGAGATTTTCCACATTTACATGTCACTCACTCAACATTTGCTAAAAATATACTCAATATTCTTTGCTAACAAATAATTTACCTTATGTTTACCATCTGAGTACCTTAGCAAGAAAATGTCATGTCTTTGATTCAACAAAGTAACCTCCACTAGCAGTTATATCAGCAGAGAAAATTCGAGGCATTCTTTTCTACAAGGGACATTACATACTGCTCTGTTTTATGGGATGAAACGGTTAACTAGTGGATTTAAAGTTAAAGGACGGCCTAGAATCTGACTCTGCCATCACCATGCAACCAGTTAACAGGATGTCAGACGTGCTCTGTTACACACTCTTTCCATGTTATAAAGGAAACTTGTTTCATTTGTCATATTTTCATTTATAATTGTTCACTCAACTTTCTAATGTTTAACAAGTATAAAAAATCTGCAGTTTATGGAATAAATGGAAGAGTGGCAAAAACCGGAGGTGTGCAAAAACGTTTGATTCTGCATGTGTGTGTGATGGACTCCCCCCCCCACTCAGCCCCCTCCCTAACCCTAAGATAAGCAGCTGAAGAATGAGCAGATTGACACTGTGAGCTGATGAGCAGAATGCTTCCTAATTTCTACAATGTTACGGCACCACACTGAATAGTAAGGAACTTCTGATATTAAGCGATAAAACACCAGGCTTCTCTTACCAGACACAAGGATCAGGGTTACAGTATTGAATTCCCAGTAATTATTTTACCATTATTTACACTAGTCTTTGCACAGCACCAAGGATTTATGGCAAACAAGGACTAAAAACAGGAAAAGGTAACGGGAATCCTTCCCATATATAATCACAATACTGAATATATCTGCTGCTAATAAGCAGAGTATTTTGTTTAAAGCGGGTATAATAATCTCCTTTGGACAGATGGCCTGAGAATATAAAGGACAAACTGCGTCATTTCTGTGTGCCGCTCCCTTTATCTCTCCCCAATTACTTTTATTTTACAGACGGTGTTTTTTAAGTCTACAAGTGGTTTTTCCCATTGCTGCTGTAACTCGGATTGTTTTGGAAACAGTCACACTCAGCACGGAGCATATGAACCTGTCCCTGTGATCCCCTTTCATCTGCGCTTTCTCCAAACAATAGTAAAACGTCACAATCTATAAAAAAAAAATAAAAAAAAAAAATCTTGGCTCACGTAACATTAAAGATACACGTGGAACACAGTCCACTGTTCGCAACTCTAACAGAGGAGACCGAAGACCAAACAGAGAATGAGAAAAAGCCACGACAGGCTGACAGGCAGACCAGAGCCACGCAGGACAAGTGTATGAAAGCTCTGCGAGACATTTTAGCTAAACGTTCTGCGACATCCTGAACGCCTTTAATGAAAAGCTGCAGCCATGTGACGCAGGACCTCCGCTTATCTGTCACAGATCCGCTCGATACGGCCTGTCCTGAACCCTGACGCTCCTTTATAGCGCAGTTCTAAAGTTGCCATGGCGAGGGACGAGGCCAGCGAATCCGGGCTCCCGGCGCCGGCCCCGCGCTGAATAGGCTGGAATCTCAGCGGCGTGATGAATAGCAGCTCGCTTCAACAGCAGCACTGGGCGAGGCCTTGATGGGACTTCAATGCTACCATTGAGGCGCGGTAAGAAGGGACGGAGAGTCTCACGTACCACGATTACGCCGCACAAGAATACACGCAAAAGCAAACCACCCATGTAACATTCAAATTAATTTAACATTTGACATTTTTATCCAAAATAACATAAAATTATGAAAACAAGGACACCGGTCCGTGGAGGATCTGAAGAGGAAATTTGCAAAACTTGCTACATTTTGAGATGAGACCACTAATGACCTAAAGTCCGGCTTCCTCGTTAAATGTTACAGTACTGGGAACCGACATATACAACTTACAATACAATACACATAACAATACAGCTTACTTAGTCCACAGAAATATTCTGAAAAACATATCACATGGACTGACAGATTTGGAAATTTCCTTTTCAATTGGGGTTAAAGGCCTTGGTCAAGGGCCCAGTGGCGAAATCCATCCACTGAATGCAGGGTTTGACCCAGCAACCTTCCGACCAAAGTCCTAACTGACAGAACCCCAGACACTGTACAGCCAACCTGCCCTTTCTTGACTTTGTGTAAAAAGTTGCTTGTCGCCATTCTACAGAAATGCATGATGCTTCACAGGGAGCGAAATTAAAAAAAAAAAAAAAGGAACCAGTAAAGACATTACTGGGCCATGAACAAGCAAGAAGGAGATGCAGAACCTGCATGACAGAGGGCTGGAGTCATTCCCAGGTTACCCAGCAGCCACCTCAGAACCACAGAAATATTCCAGAGTATTCCGTTCTCAGACATAATGAGTCATTGGATTCACAAAATTTCCAGCATGTACCAGTTAGTCACCTATTTATTTTTTTCCCAATATCACTCATCTGGGTCTATCATACAAATTGTTATGCTTTAAAAGTAAGTGTTAACGCATCCATTCTGCGTTTTGGTCCAAATTCACATGCCAGTCTTTTAAAGTAGTTTTTTTTTCAGGAATTTAGTACCATTAATGAGAACCAATGGGAGACCGTGTGCATCAGGGCAGAGCCCAGGCAGCATCAGAGCCCAAAGCCCAACCCAGCACGTAGATGATCGGTTGAGAAGGATCTCATCTCCAGCAGGCACCCTTGAGTCAGAAAGACCATTTTCACAGGAGCGCCGACAGCTCACAGTAGGATGGGACGTGTCGACTGCTGAGCGAAAGTGTTTTCTGGACTCATCGGTGACTAACGAAACATGCACGACGAGCGGCGGCCGCTGACATCACTTCCTGTGGGTGCTCATGTAGGTTGCTCTCCGTGCTCCGTAGCGATCTGCGAGGTCACGCTTTCACCAAGCCAGCCCTGGCCCCTGCTCACCCAGGTGGGCCCCTTCCAGCCCTAATGTCCAAAGCAGCTCCTCCAGGTGGCAGTTAAAGAGCGGCAGGTCATGCCTGCGTCCGGGACAATAACGACTTTCCCTTACGGTACAGCCCAGTATGTCGACGCCTACAAGCCGATCTGGCCATATGGTGAACGTGCTCAAAACCAGCCCCAGCCAACCGGGGTTAATCCACAATGACTCATGTTCCTCAGCTGCTGAATCAATCACAACTTCACACAAAGGCTGTTCCAGACCTTCAGCCCAAACTTCACAAAGGCATATTTCACAAAAACCAATATCTAGTAACATTAAGACAAGTAATCTGTAACACCAAATTATGTATAATTATTTTTTATTAAAGTCAGTAAATAAGCATGTATCCATGTACTGTATATATTAGGGAGGTGACAGCACAGTTTTCCCACGGTTCACTATGCATCACCCAAGAAAGCACAGAATGTTCCTGATGTTGTAGCTCCACATAAAGGAAGCAAAAGAAAAAAAAAAATATTTTGGTGAGAGGTCCAATCAGAAGATGACAACAGTGGCCCAGACAAGGAAACCAAGTTTACACGATACGGTTACATGCCAATGAAACGCACGCATTCCACGGCAAACATTCCAGTTACGACATTTACAGTAAACATAAATACACAAATACTCATATTAATTTACATCAGTTACAGAAAAGCATGATATGCTTATAAGTGGGATATAAAGCATGAGGACAGCTGACCAGCCACACGGCGTCACGTTCTGTCAGCCGATTGTCGGCAGTGGGTGGGATCACCGCTCGTGCGCCATCGCATTGCCGAAACGACCTCGATTATGTTGGAAATGTGTGGATACCTTTGGCCAAGAGGCAGATCATTTATAGCATCTGCTCTTGTATAATGGCGCTTAAATTCTAGCCCTCGAGAAAAAGACGACCCCAGTTTTTTAGATGCATTATTCACGCCAATAGGAAGCTAACAGGCATGTCATAACGCCGCAGTTCATGTGTGTATCAAACCGTCAGGGGGAGACTGAACAGTGCGATAATATACCATGTACTGTTACAGCCTTAGTATTGATGTATGCATGTATGTATGAATCAATCACTATCTACCTACCTACCTACCTACCACTGAGGCTTGTTCATCTATGCGCCTATGTTTCAGGAGTCCCACACTTACAACCACCCCTCCGCCCAGATCATGGCAGACTCCGAACAGACGGTATTTTTACAGGCCACCCATATAAACCTCTTGCACCTTTATCTTCAAGAAGCCAGACAATGGGATGTGGCGACTCCTCGATGGCATGGACCCAGATGCCACAAGGTGTGTCCCCAGTTGTCCCCCCCTTTCCTCCCCACAGATTTGGCTGCTGCACCCCTCCTCTCACCTTGCCCCTCAGCCATCCTCTCAGGCCAAAGGTCAGCTCTGCAGGGCCTCACTGCAGCACTGGATGACTCTGCACAAGAACAGCCATCTCCAATCAAAGATGAGGCGGCACCAAGGTGAAAAAAAACCACACGTGGGGTCTCACAAGAGCTTTGAGAGCTTTCGTTAGCCCGCTCTAATGTGGCTTTCATCGTCAAAATCATTAGCAGCATTAATCGCTTCCAGTATCCACAGCAGCTGCTGGAGAGGACAATTACTCTCCTTTAAGGAGTGCTTGTAACACTCGCTAATGACACAAAACACAAGCACTTCCAGTCACCCACAGATGGGGCCTCAACACATTAGCGTGAAATTAGCATAAAGTTAGCCACAGACAGCTACCTGGTATAAGAGCGGGAAGCAGAAATGCTTGGAATTAGCTTAGCTTGCCCTCAGGTAGTATCCGAAAAACAGTCTTGCCTCTTTTCCATTGATGCGATGCAGGTGCGGGAGCCAGACTTCTTCCCAATCCAGAACTGGTTCTGCGCATTTCCACTGCCAAAAACTGGCCCTGGGCCAGGAAAAAAAAACATCTCTGGCATGGCACCACAGAAAAGCTGGTCTCAGAATTTTGCGCTGTGCCGTCAGCGGAAATGGGACAGGCTATCGCGACCAAACATACCTGGAAAATTCAGCCCATAACCGATATAGTTTAGTCTAATATCGCTGAAGCCGGAGGCGAAACAAAACCAAATGGAAACCACAGCTGCAAGGCGATGCCGTTCCTGGTTGGTTTCGTTCACCCATCCCGATGACAAAGTACCAGACACAGAGAAAAGCACAGTGTTACTCCCTGTCTGCCAAACAGAGGTTAGGAACATCTTCAAGGTCGATCACGAGCGGAATATTGACTGTAATATGGTAAAGAAAATGAATGAGAAATGCTGTGATGTACTATAGCTTTCAGCCACATACGTAAGCCTATATGGATAAAGATATTAGAAACATACAATGTTCCTGGTCAAAAGTAAGGTGTGTGTGTCGACTGAAGATGATGTCACACTCATCCCCCAGCATCAGGGTAGTCTTCTCCCTCCTATGGGTTCCCCTCTCGGGCTTTATCTCCAGATAAAAAACAAAAACGCAGTGTCAGCCCACCTATCTGCGGAGTTCACGCATGACGAACTCCCCAATGGAAGGAGCTGTCAGGAATCCATCTCCCGGCGAGCTGCTCAGGACCGAAGATAAAGAAGGCCTTTGCGTGAGACGTCCGCCGTCCACCGCGCCAGTGTCAGGACGCAGGACACACGGTTATGGGTGACCACCTCGCCGAATGGGCGGCCACGTGGCTGAGAATGAGGAGTGGGGGGGGGGGGGGGGGGGGGGGGG
>JAODJW010000007.1:12631375-12643911 GCA_026777045.1 Hyperopisus bebe
GGGGTTGCGGGGTTCACTGAATCCTGCTGGATAATGTCACCAGTCTCGCAGAGCCGGTGAACGCCGGAAGGCCACTCCGACACGTCTATGTGTCACCAAGATCCAGGGCCTCCAGCGAGCTTTACTTACTCAGGGAACTGTGGGGCAGAACATGTCCAGCACGGACACCATAATCCACAGAGCAAACGGAGCCATTCTCCTTGGACAGCAGAGACGTGCTGGTGGGGATATCCAGACCTGCACTTCTCAGCTGCTCCCGTCCTTGTAGAGTTTTAGGCACTCAGCCCACTTCAGGTCAAATCTGGGGAGTGCTACAGTAAGCATGTTCCAAGGCACAGTGGTGGAAGAGCCGGATTCTGTACTGTGGTCCCAGGGGTGTCAGAGGAAAAAATTTATAGTCCTGTAACTCTTCATTTACAGTGTTTTTATTAAAGGTGGCAGTTTCTGATAAAGATGGTATGTGTTCTGGTGCTACTAACAGCTGAGAAGTAATACCAAAAAAGGGTCAGTGCCTTGGTTAGATGATACCAACGGCAGGCATTTAATCTCTCAGTCTACCCTAGTTAAAAAAAGAGGTCAGCTGGACTGAAAACAGGATGAGTCACAAGGAACAGGATTAAGAAACATAACCCAGACACGTCTCCTCATCCGCCTCCTGAGGACTCCGCAAAACAGCCAAAATTCCCACTGTCTCTAGCCAAGGCAGGTAGAAACCCACAAACAGAAGTGATTCCCCAGAACACTGGATACTGTCATACTGAAGGAAAGTCTGACAGAACTTGGAGCCTGAAACACCCCACTGAAGAGTCTCTCCCTGTTCTGCTTAGGGAGTCACGGGTCACCTTGGGCTGAGGGTCAGTCTGTATACCCGGCCCATACTGCGGTAACGTTACCCAAGCATGAAAAACAAGAGCTAGTTATAGACATGGAACAAATCCACAGGACTGCTGTAACATAGAGGCCTTATTATGCCGGGACATAAAGACTTCACGGCACAGTGTAACAGACCACACAGTGCTGCTGTCACGTTACTGTAACGCAAGAACGCCCTTTAACAGACCACACGGCCATACAGTAGCATTACAGTAAAGACTACATCTTTACAGACTGCACAATGCTGATCTCACAATATCTAGAACGTAATGTTATCTTTGCCATTCCTCTACTCTTCCTACCATTATCTGCATCAAATTAAGCATAATAATTGAAATTCTGATTAAAAATTCATATGAGCTTAGAATTATATTAATGCAGAGGTTTCCTTCTTCTGCTCTGTGGGGCACCACTAAGAGCTCTGAAGCCCTAAAATCGGTCAACAGCAGAGAAGCTGCAAGCAGGTTCCACAAGTCACCAGCGTTTTGCTTACACTGTGCAACAGCATTGACTACGCAGTAGTAATGGAAACCCATCTGCAAAGCAACCCATCGTATCTCCGATACAAAAAAAAAAACCTCTCAGTCTTTCTTAGTAAAGCATTATCTCACTACCCTCTGTAGGACACTCAAGACCATCACCCACCATTGTCAAGCGGCCATTCAGGAACACCATCAAGCAGGATGTTCAGGTTTTTGCATAGGAATCGTACTGCGGCCAGTGGGACGAAGAGGCAAGCTTTTCACAGACCGGAGGTCCTGGTGGCCAGTTTGAGCTGGAAAAGTCGTCCCAAAGCTGACGAGTCGTCCTTCGGTACCCTCAGTGTTGAGGAACCATAATACTTAGTCATTAATCTGAAATTATTAATACATAATACTAAAGGAGACAGAAAAGTTTAAGTATTTAATGTCAGAAGGATAGGTTTTATGCCAAGACAAGGCGCCACATTACAAACACAGCAGAATGTTTGTAATTATAAGGCAAGTTAGCAAAGAGTTATCTGTAATGTCTTCATCCTATCACATGAGCAGACCTACCCAGGTAGGAATAAAAGCCCATTACATGTTTAAATTGTGACATAGTAAAATGCTTAAGGAATAATTAAGTGCACTTGATATGCATATGATTCAAAAAGCTCATTAAATGATAAAGGAGGATGAACAGAAATAAAATCAGAAATGACCAAGTATGTTATGGTCTTACAGTTACCACAGGAAAACAGAGCAGAACAACAGACAGTGACCGGTTTGATAAGGACTGACGTTTCCCATTTCTGATATCAAGGTAAGCAGGCATAACCCTGAGCTTAAATCATGAAATTGGCATTCCCAATTTCCAGGCACTGTCACAAAACACACACTCTCCATGTTACTTAGCAACCCACACGCTACCTTGGTTAGTTAATAAACACACACACACACACACACACACTTGTTACCTAGAAACAACATACTGCCACAATCAACTAAAAAAAAACAGTCACACTGCCTCTGTTATCTAGCAGCAAACTAATTCCAAACACCCTGATTTGACTCAGAAATATTGGATCAGAGACACTGACTCACAAACAATTACAGGGTGTTTCTATATCCTCAGTTACATAACAAACACATTGTCCTGATTCCCTAGAAACATTCCACTTTCTTGTCACTTGTCTCTAAACACTTGTACATCTCGTTAGTTCCCTAGCAACCATCACACTGCCTGTGATCTAACAATTAGCATATTGTCTCTTCACCACAGACAAAAAAAAACATTTTCTTTGTTACTGAACAGTTAACATATTGCCTTAGTCTCTGAGCAAGCAACACATTTCCTTTGTCACGCAACAATCAACATACTGCCGTAATTTCATAGCAACCAGCAGACTCCTTTAACCATTTATCAATGCAAAAATTACCGCAATTCCCTAGCAACAAACACACTGCCTCAGTTCCCTTGAAGACCACACTCTGCCTCAATTCCCTAGCAACAAACACACTGCACAGCAACAGCAATAGTATTAACAACGCAGTTTATTTTACTTTCCAGTGCATTTATATTATTATTTTTTTTTACCAAGGGTCTCTTCCCTTGTGGAGCACAGTGCAACCAAATATCGCCTGGCAACTCTTCCCTGGGTACAGGAAGGCGTGTACTGTAAAGACTAGCTCTTCAATGTCAGACTTTTGTTCTTTTGCTTTTACCATGCACATGGCGACAGTGGGAACAAAACTAAATGAGAGTTCATAACCAGGCCAGCTTGTGCAAACAAGCGCACAATAAAGTGGGATTCCAAAGAAGGCAGGAAGATGGCTGTTGTTTCAGTTACTCAGGCTGACAATCTTGTCTTGGTATGAAAGAGCAGCAGAGAAAAATAATTCACATGGAGTTGCCTCCACTTTTTAGGCAGTGCAGACAGATTCCAGTCTGGTCCCATGCCTGAAACATTCATAGAGTCCTTGGACCAGGCCAAGCACAACAGCATCCATTTGAAGCCCTCTCTATTGTCATTCACCGCTTAAGAGATTCTTTGGCCAAAGTACATAAAAAATACATCCCAAGCTGTTCCTTTTATCCACCCACTCGCGGTACACTGGCAGACTTTAAAGGAAAGGCGTACATCCACCAAAATCATTAATGTGGCTGGATGTTGCAGAGTAGTGATACTTAGTAGAGCTTCCAGGTGTAGCAGCAGGTTGACTGGGTGTAGTAGTGTTACTGGGTGTAGCAGCAGGTTGACTGGGTGTAGTAGTGTTACTGGGTGTAGCAGCAGGTTGACTGGGTGTAGCAGCAGGTTGACTGGGTGTAGTAGTGTAACTGGGTGTAGCAGCAGGTTGACTGGGTGTAGTAGTGTAACTGGGTGTAGCAGCAGGTTGACTGGGTGTAGCAGTGTAACTGGGTGTAGCAGCAGGTTGACTGGGTGTAGCAGTGTAACTGGGTGTAGAGATTGCCGCAAGTTGGCAGAGTAGAGCAGCAGGGTTGGATGTATCAGATTGGTTGAGCCTGGGTCATTATTATGGGCTTACAGCTGGATGTACTGTAGGCTCTTGACTGGGTATACTGAGTGTACTGTGCGTGTGACTGTGGCTGTAGCAGTGTTACTATCTGCAGGGCAGTGCACCAGACTGAACGGAGGATCATAGCAATTCGGGCTCGATATTTTATGGATCATGTTACAAAACAAAACCAGGACTGTCCCACGGGCTCAGCACAAGCAAACATGTAACAAGCACCTGCAGCTATAAGGGCGAAGAGTAAAGCCCGCCAGGGAGAGACACTCTTATTATAGCCCGGAAGTTGGCTAACAGAGGTAGTCTGACCTACACCCACCGCCCACCCCCTAAGGAGGCGACTCGCCTGAGGCCCCCAGGTTCCCACCAATCAGACGGCACACAGAGCACAAACAGCCAGGGGCAGCCATGTTAACACGAAGCTTGTTCATCTGTCCACACTCACCAGATGCCTGCTGGGACTGTGAAGGACAGAGGAGACGGACTACATGCTCCCCCCAGTCAATTGCCCCAGCAAGTTCCCCCTTTGGGACAGCAGTGACAATAGTCTCATTTTTGAGCCGGGGACGGGGAAGGTGCATTTCCTCTCTGGCACGATCGGCGAGCACCGTGTCCTTGGAGGTATGTAACCACTAGGGGCGCCGTCCCAGACGTTACGCAACGTCCTTCAGCCTCCGGCACAAATGAATGTGCGGGCAAAAAAAATTAATAAATGAAGGTAGAGAAAGTGGAGAAAGAAAAAATGCCGATGCATATAGGCCGCAGAAGCGTGCAACTGCTCACGGGCCGTTTATCCCAAGAAGGGAGGTGGTCCGCTACCAGGGTAGGCCGGGGCAGGGAGGGATGGGTGTGCCACTAGGGGAATGAGGGGGCCACTTAAGCGAGTAGGGAGGCAGAGAGCTATTTTAATAGCACAGCGGCACCAGGGCACCAGCCCACTTCAGATGTCACGAGGGTCAGGGGGCTTCCTGAGGCGGCCTATCGCATATAGAGGCCCGGCTGGCCCGATCCCTTACACGCCGAGGGACGGACCCACAGCGGAATGACACTAAAACCCCAGGACGTGAGAAAAAGGCCTTCTAAGTCGCCAGCGAACGCTGTGCCCAAGCGAGGCGCATCCTGAGGAGCAGGGGGCTCATGTGGCCTTCAGCCGATCATATGCCAGAACCAGAGCAGATCTGTACATGGAATATTCCGGCCCACACTACACGCAGCTGCTCTGGATCGGCGTTACGTAATATCTCAGTGTGTCAAAAAGTGCAGAGCCACACACACACACACACACGCCGGTCATATCTAAGAACAACAAGTACATAAGAGATAACCAGATTGTTCGTGAGTCTTACATGTCGGTTCCTGCACAATCACAGCTTCTCAGTTAAAGAACTGAATCAGAATTCATGCATGTGGTTTCCTTAGTAGAGCTTCCTCAGTGGAACAGCTTTCATTGTCCTAGGGCTCCACACCCCAATAACCAAAACAGGTGATTCCAGAAAGCCCCCACCCCTGTGCCCCCCATGCAGCAAAAACAAGCTTCACCTTAAGACTTGCAGGCCAAACACTACATGTGTATATTCACATTATCATCCCTCTACACAGCACATTTAATTAAAGCAGACAAAACAAAAAGATTTGTTTGTAGTAATAACCTATTTACAGCAGACAGACAATGTAGACAGCTGCAGACACAAAGAGCAGCTGTGTTTGCCTTGTATTGCGTTACTTGTTTAGATTTTGACAGCCACTCAATGTTTTACGACGTCACAGGAAATGCAGCTAGAGTCCAATTAGGACGCCGGTTTCAGGGGTGAAGACTGTAAATAGACCAAATCAAACAGTGTGACATTGACTTAAAAAACATCAATCAACAAAAAAAAAACAACAGTTGCTATGACTAGCATCAGAGAAAAAAAAAATCCTAACCAGACAGGCTTCTTGCGTTTTGCTCAATAGCGACATTCCTTACTCAGGCGATGATGATGATGATGTAATGGCTTTCCTGTCTATTTGGGGCATATCTGTCGGTCACACAGTGGACCCTATAGAAATGCAACAATCCCAACCTACTCCGATAGCCCATAAGCAGCTGGCATGATGGGGCTATGTGCCTACTGTTAATAATTAAAGTGTCAACATAAAATTATGGGGCCTCTTTTCATTTACAAATATAGGAAAGACCAAAAAAAACAGCAACAGCCTATTTAACACTAGACTGAGAAAACATGTTTTAGAAAGACAATGACAGTAAAACACGAGAATTGACAGTTGATTGACAAGTATAAAGTCAATATCTATCAATTACTCAAGCAAAGTTCTTACTTGAAATTGAACAAAATTGAGGCTAGACATCAGAACTGTTTATGGGTCCCAATTATCTTGCCATATCTTTAACAATTTTGCCACTTACATATGGTGACACCACTGCACTGCAGAAGTCCATACAAAAAAAAAAAAATTCACCATAGCTGTAACTGCAGACAAACATGAATCTTTCAGTACAGGGTTATATGAACCGATATATTTCAGACTTTTTTTTACTGACAAAAACCTTCCGGCATTTTGAGCAAAAATATTTCAAAACTGATCCACTGTAATTCAACAAGCAACAAATCAAGTTCAACAAATCAGACATGGGTGGGGGGGGTGAATACTTACGCAGAACGAGGAAACTATTATGGTCTGTGTGTTCATTTTTTCAATGTGAGATCTATTGTCATTATTAAACACCATCATGCATGGGGTTGGCGCCCCATCCTGAGTTATTCCCTGCCTGGTGCCCTTTGCGTCATATAAGCTCTGAACACCTGCAACCCGGCATAGAACAAGCTGGACGGATGGATGATAATTATAATCAATATAGAGTAGATCCACAAAAGCCAAATTAAACACAGGTATATTTAGTTAAATTCAAGGAATATTTTGGGTGTTGCTTTTTCCCTACTGAGCAGCCATACTTTTGTCATGGCAAGTTTCTCTATCTTTGGTAGGGAACAATACAAGAGGAAATTCAAGCAGTCACTGGGCCTTCCTAAAAGGTTAACTCTGCTCCACCCGCAGCCACAATGTTTTTTTCCCTAATAGATGAGAAGATAAGCACTTGCCAGCCCATTCTCTTAAAATAAATCTGTCCCTCTTGTAACAGGGGGCTCCTCTGTAATACAGCGCTTTAAGAACATTCTGGGGGTAAAAAGTGAACAATGACAAGAAAGTACAGCCGAGTTACGGCTTTCCCTGTGAAGAGCAGTCTTTTTTAGTCTCTAAAATCAAACACCTGTGGAATAATTCTCAATGGAACATTACTCTGCTTAGCGTGTGACACACCCACTGCTAATTCTGGTTCAGCTCTGTATAGTTTTTCCACAGAGTCTAACTCTGTCTTAATATGCTACAGTATCCGTCCAATCAAGCAGGCTCCCTACAAGTCACATGACCCGACCCCAAAGAGAGTTCAATGAGCGTTGCCATTACATCACCAGCTGTCTATAGATATGCACAATATGTCAACACTTAGTTTAACATTAGTTACTTAGCTGACACTCTTATCCAGAGCACCTTACAATGGCTTAAGAAAACCGCCATCCTCCTACTGGGAATTAATGTGGCCCCTATGTGGTTACAATCCCGTGTCCTTAAATATTTAAAGCGGTTCATCCACATTGCTGGTATTTTTAATTCCAATACACCACTAATTTCAAGCCTAAGAGCAGTACACAAAAGGCTTCAGGCAATATGTCCAGAGAAATACTCATTTTAGGAAATGCACCAACGTTTTTTTATTCCTAATTAGAAGTTGACTGCCAAAAATCTGACCACACAACATAAGGAAGAATGAGAGAACTAATGAACTGCATAGGCGGAGTATGAATGTGTGTGTGTGTTTAGACAGGGATGTGGTGACAGGAAGTAACTCACTAAGTGGAATGCATTCCAGCTCAAAGAAGAACTCCAGCAGAAGCTGGGGCAGGTCCCGTGGGCTTTTCTGCGCAAGACAGAGGAAGGAAGTCTTTAACACCAAGGCAGAGCTGTAGCTGCATACTGGGGACACCACCCTGTAATACCACCACCAGGGCGGCGCCAAAATCCAGCATAGAACTTGAGAGATTTCAGTTCGCACAAGTTTCAGGAAGCAAATTTATCTGTAATGCTACAGCATTTCTTTACAGGACTATGCCTGGTTATGTATGATGCCTTCAGACTCAACTTGACTCTATGCAAAACACAAACGTTGCCCTTCTTAGTGTCTGTCCAACACGGTTTCACATGAAGCATAACGTGTTTTCATGTTTAAACTGTGTTTCAGCCGTTCTTAACCCTTGATCCCCATATTAATGTATCCTAAATCCTAAATGTGTTCATTTCAGTGATTTTATTGAAATCCATATCAGAGGCTGTTTAATAGCATTCTTATTGACATTTTTATTACAGTTTTCTTCATCGATGTTCATAAATAGCTGAAGTGCAGTGCAGGGTTTTGGTCTTAATATTTTTTCTGCACACCCTATAACAGAACAGCATGATGGGTAATGCATTTAATGAATCCCAAGGAGATACTGTGTTTATACATTTAATTATATAGCCCATAACATGGTTTAACCCTAAGATGCCCTCTAACCTGGAGACAATGGGTCAGTTCAGCTAAGCATCCATTTATTTTCCATAGCCACTTATTTAATGTAGGTTCTTCTCTTTATTTGATCATTTGTGGAAAGAGTACTTGTCAGACAAGCACTGAACTTAACGCCACTAGGACAGTGGTCAGTACCCTGGATCCGTCGCTCTGGAAGACGCACAGACGGATGGTCGTTATGTTGATACACAAACACCAAGAACGAATATTTATTTATATTAATTTTGGGATAACGGAGTACTTAAGACAATTAGATTAGCCATTCACTAGCTTTGCCACCAGCATGAAAAGTGTTACCCGCTGTGTAGTGTTTGTTTTTGTCATATTTGGCAG
Source organism: Hyperopisus bebe (assembly GCA_026777045.1). NCBI lineage: Eukaryota > Metazoa > Chordata > Actinopteri > Osteoglossiformes > Mormyridae > Hyperopisus > Hyperopisus bebe. The sequence goes on from JAODJW010000007.1 coordinate 12,640,202, forward strand.
CAAAATAAGCTCTTTTGTGTGTATGGGTGCTGGATTAGACCTAGCCAGAGCAGACAGGTGTGCACACACACGGGGGACGGCACCAGGTGCAGATCTGTATCGGTCAAAATCTCAATGCGGAGACATTGTAAACATGACCGCAATTCATTAGCGTGGTGCAAAGAAAACCAAGTTTGTTTCATTTTAAAACTATTAACGAAGTACAACTTGTAACTAAACTACCATCATTCTGATTCCAGTACACTCCATTTTGTTGACGATCCGATGGCTACAAATTAAATATGACTGTAGCCTATATTCGCTTTTGACTAAATTGTCTTTATCTTGAGGGTTTAGTATAATCATAATGACACAAAAAATATGCCGACTTCCTATCAATTTCATTACAAGAGAGACCGAAAAGCTATACATGGTTAACAGTTCAAATTTTTCTAAACTGCAAAAAATTCTTACAATTCTTACTGAGCAGTTTTGTGTGGCACATGAGACTGGAGTTTAAATTCTAGTTATACCTAGAATTACATCAATTTTACATGTTGCCATTCATATTCAAAGCAAAATTAGGCATGCAATAAATGTATAACATATATACTGTAGTAGAAAAATAAATCGCATATTTACTGATCACACTGAGTATTCGGCAGTCTTGCAGTTTTAAGTATTTGTTGCGTTTATGCAGCATTTTAGCAGTGACCAGGGTTCATTGCATTATCTGCAGTTTAGAAGAGTTTGGTGGAGCCTTATTTAAATAAAGTTCAATACATGAATGGTGGTGACCCTGAGCGGGATAAGAGGGCTGTTAGAACAGGACTCCCCAACTATTTTTCCCCATGGGCCAAATTCCATCAGCAACACAAAGCCAAGGTCCATGGTGTCCAAAGAAAAAAATTTGTCTGCCGGCAATAAAATTCACAGAATGCGGGGGGGGGGGGGCGGGTCATTAGATTGGAGGCTGCCAGCTGGGGATCACTGGGTTGGAAGATGCATGGATGCATGGATGCATGGATAGATGTGGCTAAGCATTGAGTGGCAAGATTTTGAGCAGAAAATGATTTGGAGCACCTGAAACGTCAAAAACACAGCAGTAACATTTTACACCGTTAATTAATCAAGCTGAATTATAAGAACTTACCAAAGCAGGTGGTCAGCTGGTCAAACTAAAATTTAAATGTGTTTTTTTCCAATCTTTACTGCTTTGTCAGAAATCAAAGACAAACGTGTCTACCTGTGAGTTTCAGTTTAGCAAGTTTCCACCACACTGTTCCAGCAGAGTTACGACACGGACAGGCATGGAGTAAAACAGGGATAGCCTGAAAGGGCTGCGGACAGGAGCGCACATCCACACACCTGGAGCATGCAGGGCACAACTTGGACTGCAGAGAGCGTAGCAGTTAAACCATTACTGTGCCTCCGAAAGCCTTAAACATACGGAAAACTCTGAAGGAGGAATTCCATAAAGCAAGGCTGTTCAGTTAGCTGGGTGATTGTCCAATAGGAATGCTCCTTACCTAAACTCTTAATGGACGGTCATGACTTCTAGCTTAAATTAACCCAGCTAAATGCGAAATCCTTCTTTGTGGAATATACCCTAGTGCTGATACCAAGCCGTTTTACATTTCAACTGCTCTGCATTACTCGCCAGTATTATTAAAAACCCAAACCAATGTACCTACTGATGAGTATAGCAAATGTGCACAACTGTTAAAGTTGAAGAAAGTGTAAGCAGCCTGTAAATTTTATTGATAAGATGTCAGGAACTTTCATTAGGGAAGATCAGAGTGAAACTATAAGAATTTCAGTGATATCTGTCATCATAATGAAATGATTCTATGCAGAGGGCCTTAACACAAATATTCTAGTGCATTTGAGTAATGAAATTGCAAAGACATCAGAATTACACCAATAGCACCGGTCAAAAAAGTAAATATATGGCGGTCTTAAGTCCAAGGGAACCTTCACAATGCATATTTTGTGTAACAGTGGGCTTTCTGCTTTTAATTTTGGATAAAATGGATTAAATGGATGGATTTAATGAGATGGCTTTAAAAATATCATATTACTCTATCCTAAATGGTGTTGAATCGAAAGACGCGTTATTTCACGTCTAAATAACTGAATTCGTTACAGTAAGTATGATCACCACAAAATACGTATATGAATGGTGTTTCACTCGCAAGTCCGACATAGTTCTGGGACAAATAATCCTGCTTCCAGGAAAATAGATACTTCGCTACAAAAAACACAAAGTGAAAGCATATATTACACCCTCATGCTCACGGTATAATGCACGACTGTCAATCCAGAACAAACGCACGACTTGACGCCTACAAGCCCGCCGCTTTAAAATAAAATAATTACTTAATTATGTAATACACAATTACCCAGTTCGGTCCATTGGCTTTCACAGACGTTCACAGGCAGTAAGTTTGTTTCGTATTAGGGTCGTGAAGGAAGATAAAAAAATGAATAAAAGGCCTTAAGTTGGGCATTCATACGAAAAATTACATAAGTATGCTAAATCATTACTTAAATCCCCATAGAAGAAATAATGCATGTAGACAGAAAAACCGCACAGAAGGTACTCGGTGCAATTTACATAACTACATGCCAAGAGAAATTGCATGTGCGTCGTTTTCTTTCGACTAACGAAAACTGGAAGCTTTATTAGTATACATATATATTTTTTTTTTCCAGAATAATACATGACCTGCATATAGAGAATCTGCATAAAAACGTAGACAAAAGAAGTCAAGGATTAAATCGTGTATTGAAAGTCGTCAGATTTCACACGTCAGTGTCGACAGACAGTTTAGTGCCCAACAAGTTGCCGATTCGCTTTTTCTCGGTTTTGCACTTGCTTAAAATTCGCCCTCAGTTTTCCAATCTATCAAGAATAAACCAGTTATTTGTTGAGGCACTGTTGCCACCGGTCCAGAAACATATAGCTTTCTGCATGCCTGCGCGTACGAAGAGTCCTATCAAGACTCACCTGTACACGACGGTTGTCAAGAGGTAGAACAGCTTCCCTTGGAACTGCAAGTTCCGCTACCAGCACTAGTTATAACATCCTGACGAAATCTTGTGCGACCCCGTTATTTGTCTGCATTCGCGGAAACGCGCCGACTCCGCTGCCTCTCGCCGTTTAAGGTGCGCGCTTCACATCCTGACAGACGGGCTTTCAGCCTCCCTGCGAAACGCGGAAACGATCTAATGGGCCGAGCGTGCATGTGAATATGTCATCTGTGCAATGGCATAAAGATCCGATTTTAGGTGAAGGGAGGTGTTATGTTAATGAGAGCAATGAATATTTTTCCCACTGACAGTGTTAGCCTGATTCATCAATTATACCAAATACTCGGATGCATCTTAATCACTAAAATCGCAGTCACAAAATTATAAAATGTGTTGAGATAATTAGACTAATCAGTAGGCCTACAAATCTCACCTGACGAGTGTATTACATTGATTTTAAAAAGTGTTCAGATTAATTTCACAAAGCTTAATGGCCCCTGCCAAACTTCAGACTCACCTTTCAGTCACCCACTTCCATATAATAAGTCACAATGCACGTGGTTTTATAATAAAGTGCCTTTTTAATATCGAAAGGTACATTTTAAACGTTTTTGATTCGTAAACCCAGTTATCCCACTGCCCCTCAACACTCAGAATGTAGTAATTCAAAGTCACAAAATATATAGTTTGCAAAGGCT
>JAODJW010000007.1:12661630-12682367 GCA_026777045.1 Hyperopisus bebe
AGTTCGCATATTTAATCAGACACTCCTCAGTTCTGATTTAATTCAATTCCAATGTAATGTTCTAATCCGATCGGTTATGGATTAATGTTCGGTTAACGAACGGCGGTTGTCGGTTGGGAAAATTAACCGAAATGAGCATCCCTACTCCAAAGATCAATTTTACCCTTTTTACAGCTAAAATAGGGAGAAAAAAAATCCAGACGGGCATTTTGAGGCTCAGGTGTTAAAGGTTTAATATCTTTAATCACGCGCATCGTGAATTCAATGACGCGACAGTAGGTGATGTTAAAGTTCACCAGGGAAAACTTTATTAACAACATGGCGTCGGACACTAGCGATGCTTTGAAAATGCCCGTAACTTTAAAAGCTGCGGTCTGACAGCATTTCGGGTTCAGAACAGACAGCTTTTGGGCAAATTCTTAATGTCATATTTTTAATAATGCCCTAGGTTAGTGTCCCAATAGCAGTCCATTGATGAAGGTATAGACACCTTTGGTGTCCTCTGTTGGTTGTCCTGGATCTGTTCAGTAATTCTGCCCAACAGCATGTTTGTGAAAGCAATTGTATCAACATTCTGGGAGGGGGATTGGTCCTTACAGCCATCTTTAACTATCAATGCTTCATTAATTTGTCGTTGAATGTCAATACAATACTAGTATTAATATGTTGCACAACTACACAGTCATGTAATTAAGGTAACAGCTAAAAAAAACTTCTAAAAACACTGACCCAAATCGATATTGGATAAGATCGGAACAGATTGGATCGAATCGTGATAATAGATTCTAAATCTTGAGAATCAGAATCAAATCGATTATTGAAATTTGAATCAATACACCTGAGTCCTAGCAAGTACCGGTGCCATTTTACAGGACCAAAAGATTTTGTTACAATAATGACATACAGCAGCATCTCCACGTCCTGTGTCAGACATTAGAAGCACACATGCCAACCATACTCACTGAGGCATTTGCCATTGACCTCTTTCTCATTCACTGCTGTAATCACAATATAACAGCTCATCTGCAAGAGTCCATACCTGAGACAGAAAGCAACAACAAATCTCCAAAGCTGACATAATGGGGACGCTGATGACAACAGTAAAGCTCTTTCACCCATGTTTCAGGGATGAGGTGGTGCAGGAGGAATAAACATGCAAAAACGCTGCATGTAACACCTTCATGGGGTAAGGGGCTTCCTGACCACCACCCAGGCTGCCCACCTTTTTGGGCAGCACAGACTATGGTCACAGCACTTATTATGTTAAGTACTGAGATTCAATGCTAAGATTCAGTTATTACTGTTCACGGAATTCAATTTTCATTTATGAATGCACTTTTCCTGCTCAGTTTACTTAATGACATTTATTACAAATTTCTGTTTGCAAGTCATCTGATTATTATTCTACCACTGATAAGTTTTCTACCATAATGAATCAGTATTTGGGAATTACTGAAAACAACCCTAAAACATGACAGGCAATGAATTTGTTAACATAAATGGACACAAGGATAAAAAGCATTACGCTTGTTTACCTCCTAGGTGAATGAAATATATAAACTCCATGGTCACCCAGGTCAGCTTGAATGACTTTATGACTGGGAGCATCATGGCCAAATGATGCCACAAAAGGACTAGTCCTACACCGTGGCATGGAACAATGACACCAGGGGGACCTAATTAGCAAAATACTGAATAGAAAAATAGACTAAAAGGAGGGACAGGTACAACTCTGTTTGCCTTTCAGAGCTATTTTGTTGTGGCCCACAAGCCAGACACAGCCTATTCAACTACTAAATAAAAAGTGTTCTTCACTTAGCAGTGAGATTTCCATTTCACAGAGACAGTCAAAGCATCAAAGCCATCAAATGAGAAGCATAACTACTTAATAATTAGACCCACCAAGCAACTAGAAAACGTACAGCCAAAGGCTTTAGTGCAGTATCCCCCAAAATCAGCGTCATTCTTAAAATAGATGTCAGGACCCAAAAACCAAACCACCACCTGCTGCATTATTGTACACAAACTAATCATAGCTCAGGCTCAAAAGTAATATGCCTAAAAGGCTGATGATTGGCCAATCGTGCCAGGAATCCTGAACAGGCCACCTTGGGAAATCCTCCCACAAGTCAACACCCCCATACTCCCAACACCTAAAGGCAGCCAAACTGGCCTGGGGGGTAAGAAGTTAAGCATCATACCCACAAACTAAAAGTAACCATTTTAACCTTTAAATGAAAAACAGGAAAAATAAATCCCAGAGGAGTCATTACATCAATGTTAAAATATGTCTTACAAGGCCAGGATCACTGAATCACCACAACACATACTGCTCTTGTTGTCTTGCAGCCACACTGGACCGCATATAACAATTCCTAATGTCTTCATTTGCAGCTGCAGCCAATCCCTTAAGGCCTCTGGCTGACTGCCACAGCTGGACCATCTATCTGCTGGGTTCCCAAGCTGGGGTGGAAAGTCTGGAGTGTATTTTCAAGAGCACAGCTGGGACGCACTTAGCATGTGGGAACAAGAGGATGGCTTTCCTCACTAGAGGAAAGAGGGACATGTGCTCAAAGAACCACCTCCGCATCACACGGTCAAAATCTGTCTTGAACTAAACAATTGACAAAGTTTACAGCCTGTAAACACAGTGCTATGATACGCTAGATCACAAAGATTTGCTACAGTTGTTAGCAGTCCAAGTTAATCAAGAATATCAATTAGGTAAGGAAGAAACCACACATGGTCAGTAGAAAACTAATACTTTATCCTGCATGCAAAGTATATGCTTCATATACAGTAACAATAACCCCATCATGGTAAGGCAAGGATATTAGGCACACACACACAGAGCAGTTCACCATGATCTTCAACATAACAACTTTGGGTTCTGACAGTAATTCGACGTACCCAGGGAGGAACCCATAAAAAGACTGAGGGACCATGCAAACACTCTGCCTGAGGAACCAGGGCCAGATTCAAAGAGTCCAAAAGATGAGAGGTGAAGACCATGCCTACTGCTACAATGATTTCATCCAGCACGTTCTGGAAGTGATCCAAGAGGCACGGTAAAGAGAGTCTGAGTACTGGGGTAATCACAGAGGAATGTACTTATACAAACAATGCTCCCCAGTATTACTATAAATGAGGATATGCCCAGACCAAAGTCAGCTGCAGGCCCTGCATGCCACGACACGTGTCAGCTGCTAAGCGTACAAACATCCACACGTTTTAAAAGCTGTAACCAAACCAGGTCTGCCATGCACCACACACAAGTATCAATCACATAATGGCAGGGGGAGGGGAGAAAATGCTGCACTCTGGATTAATAGGATGGACATTATAGTCTCAGAAAAAGGCTCTTGCTGTTATATCCCCAACATACCCAGCCATGTGAACCAGGAATATTATTTCAGGTAAAAGCATCAACCAAGCAAAAGAAATAAACTAAAAATGGCCAATGACTGAGAGACAGTGAAGAAACATAAGCACTATATTAGCTGAACACAGGGAATTGGGACACCTTTACCCCCACATGCCTATTGAACACAGACCTTCAGTGGCCATCTGGTTCATGCTACAAATCAGCTGCCCACGGGCACCATCCTAATATGGTATTAAGATCTGGTACACCTGCCACGACAAGAAAAATATCATTTGACCTTTAAGGTCACTTAAAAAAATCTCCCCATGCATTTAAAGGCAACATTAGTCAGTCGTTTTATGGGGAATTATTTTGCCTATAGTCTGGTGGCAGATGTCAAATTGCGATTAAATTACACAAAAACAGGTAACAGGGTAAAAACCAGAAAGAAGCGGGGAAAAGAATCACAGTTCTTTCTCATAAAAGCAAACTACTTCATTGTCGCTTGTCTTAAACAAGGGATTTCTATTCAAATCAATGAGGTTAGAGGTCACGCAGCTAGAAGAATAAATATTGTATTTGTAAGCAATGTACTTTTAAAAAGGTCTACTCTGACAATACTCCAATATACTCATATGTCTGAATAAGTATCGGAATAACGAGAGAAAGTATATAAAGTTACCAACTATATACTTACTGCACACCCAGTTGGACAGGTGACTTAACTAAAACACTGACGACTTGTGCATTACCCTGCCAGATGCTGAACGGCACTGGAACGAATTTAAAAAATTCAAAGAATGAACCAGGAAACTTTCACCATAACCTTTCAGAGGCAATTACAGACCCATGTATGAGGTATTTTGCCTTCTGGACAAAATAATCTAATTACCTAGCCCAGAAATGCATACTTTTTGATGCCAGACAACTGCAGAGGCAAGTACAAGAGCAGCACGATTTGTACTCCTGAAGCATCATACAGCCTTTTATTGTGAATTCAAAACTGCTACCTAGTAGATATAAAGGCTCTAATACCAATGACGATAACTTAAAACCACGAGGGTCACGATATCAACAGAGACTGGGATCCTGAGATTATCAAGCATGGTTAGGTCAGCGGGGTAGCAGCAGTTCACACTACAGGCGTTTCAGTACTTAGCAGCTAAAGGATCCGTTTCACGGGCTCATTCGTAATTACTGGTAATGATGCTGACCCACACAGCTACTTTGTATCAGCGATCAAAACGACTTGCGTCGGTTTACCTGTTCAGCAAAGCTTTAAGTGTCAGTCACTAAACTAACTGAAATTCAAATTTCATATTCAAGACACATACTGGGCGAATGAAATCAAACCACAACAATCAGCAACTACAGGATGTGTCTCAAACTTGAAAAGAACATCTAGACATGCTTAGCATTATTCTACACCTCAACACAGACATGTGTAGAATTTCTGTGGGCTCACAGTTTGCGATCAGTTACTTAAAACAACCACATTAACCAGCGAAAAAAACACCTTCATCATCTTGCACTTACAGTCGCGACGTCTCAAAAGTACCCAGCAACTTTAATAACGTAATCTAACAAAGAAGCTGCAGCTAAGCGCTAAGCGTCAGCTAACGGCTAATCCGAAGTCTGCCATCTACCTGCGTCTAGTACTGTATAGCGAGCATGCTAAGGGGATCATGCTAAGAAACTAGTTAGCTTAGCTTGGTACTCACCCCACAATACCCTCGGAGTAATTCCTAACCTTCCACGGCGTGCCTGTGTACCCGGTGCAGCCCCGGACATCATCTGCCGAAGAGCCGATCAGCAAACTACTGTTGAAGCCGAAGGTGCTCGCCTTATTGTCCCGTTTCCTTTTGTTACGACACCCGGGGATGTCGGGGACCCCCCTCCAGACTTGAGTGCATCCACCGCCGCCCACGTCCCCCCCGCCGCCGCCGCCGCCGCCCCTCCCCGCTGCACGCTTTTGGGAATTATTATTGCTCTCCAACGGAATGAAGTCCCGTTGCTCCAAGATTTCACCATCGGGCCTGGAGGCGGACATTCCCCGTTTCCTTGGCCCACCAACGTCCGAGTCAAAAGCCCTGTTGGTGGCCGTATTGGCGTTGCTCGTTCCCCCGTTGAGTTCGGGACTCCGGCTTGACGCGGTGGAGCCGGCGCTGTAGTTGTTGTTATCGTTGAAATACAGGCTACCCAGACCTTGAGTCGTCTCCCAAATCTGCATCCAAAGGCTGTTGGCAGGTCCGAGCTGTTCTGGCTGAAACCAGGCGATTCTCGGATCCATCAAACGGCGCTGTCCGCTGCCCTCGAGCAAGACTCCGTCCGCGTGATTAGCCTAGCAAGCTAACGCAGGCTCCGCTTCGGAGCTACGAGCGTATCCGCATCTTATATTATCCCCCACAAGGCATTGACCGCTAAATAACGAAAATAAATAAAATATCCGAGATTGGGGAAGGAGGAGTATGGAAATACAAAAAGCACGCAAATCGTGACAAAAAAGTTCGATTTCAGTGAGTCGGAGACATGAACGGTACGGCCCGGAACATTAGCAGTCCGTGAGCCCAATCGACTCCTGCAGCTGGGTCCCTCAATGGCGGAGCGCTGTGACAGTGCACGCACTGCGCAGACTCAGACTGGGCTGAGGGGGCGGGGCGCACAGGGGGGGCGACGGTGTTACGCAACGAGGTAATTTTTAAAAACGTGGTTACGTAACAATCCATGGTATGTCAGATTTTAAACTGTTTTAATTATGTGAATTGTTTAAGCTCATACATCTGTGTCATTCACAGTATAAACATGAGCATGGCTAGTGGTACCGCGCGACTGTATTAAGTACTAACGATGGCATTTTCAAACTGCTTTTATTTTCTTTAAAAAGTCGGCCCATCGTGTTCTTTATGTTAATAGCTGAGATTACCTGGACATATTTCACTGCCACTAAAGCATGCAAACCTTTTATGGACATGGCTTGGCAACAAACAACAGATGGGGTTGCGAGGAAACAAGACTTGGTGTCATGCTGTTTGTCTTCCATCCAGGTAGAATTAGGCGTTCTAATGGGAGATCGTATAATGTAAGTTGAATATTATTTGGAGTTTGCCCAATATTTTGTGATATTGAAAAAGTGACTAGTCGTATGTCTTTTGGTGTTGTAGGGTATAATGTTATGTACCATTATTCTTCTCACACTGTCACGGTCTCCCTGTAATATTACCGAAGCACCAGAGCACGGTTGTAAAGACTTTGACTTGTACACAGATAAAGCAGACGGACCAGAGATCGAATACGTTCTCAATTTTAGTGACTCAAAGTCCAGTTTCTGTTTGTAATGTTGGCTGTGGATTTTCACTAAATCATGAAACAAACGGTGAAACACGACAAACTGTTAGAAAACATGGAGGTTGGTATTAGGTTGCAGAATACTGTTTTTAATACAGCACACGTCAGTTTTTGAGAATAATCCATGCATATTAAAATAGGGTAAGAGCGGTTTGCTTTACTCTGTCATTAAATTTTAATCTCTGACGTTATCAGCTGTAGTTTAAAACACACGAGAAGAAACATCAGGAGGAGAGAGAAAATACCTGATGGTAAAATCCACACTTTCCATAAACTGACACTTGCTGAGGTCACAGTTGTTCTCGCGTATAAATCGCCACGTTTTATTCCACACGCAGATTCTGTTCACAAAATCACAAAACTCTAACTTACTAAAATAATGGTAAATAGTGAATTAATGGAAATAACTTAAACACTTTATTGCATTGAGAAGTATTCCCCTGTAAATTTATTGCAACAATTCCTCTGAGTATTCAACATTTCTTACCACTTATTCAAATAGTTACTGGATAAAAAATAAACACAAAAAACGTCCGTCCGTCCGTCCGTAGCCCCCCCCAAAAAAAAGCTTTTAGCAAGCCTTTTTAATGAGTTTTTCCTCCGTTAACCCTTTTTGTGAAAAGTGGGGTAACTCTCCGCCCCCCCCCCCCCCCCCCGGCTCCGGTTATGCCCCTAGGCAGTGCAGCTCCTCTGCAGTGTCCCCAGGTAGCCAATGAATCTCCGCAGGTTGACCTTGATGTTGTCTAGCACACACAGTTGGTCAGGGCTGTATTTTCCCTTGCCTTCCTTGCGCAGCTGCAGGCAAGACAGGGACCAAAGGCAGATGTCAGGAGGCAGCGTTGGATAAACCATGCAGCAGTAATCGGGCTTCCTTAGGGAACATGATGCATGCGTATGCTAACAGGACATTTAGCATTTTATATCTGACAAGCAGCATGGTCCACTTTATCTTTTTGCCCTTTGGTTTATACTTAAACATCTACTTTACATACCATTTATCTAGATGAGAGCTTTAAATAAAAATAAGACCATAAGAAATTTCTAAACAAGAGGAGGCCATTCGGCCCATCAAGCTCGTTTGGGGAGAATTTAACTAATAGCTTGAAGTTGTTAAAATATTATCTAGCTCTGATTTAATAATAATATACTTTTATTGAAATAAAAATTGTCTTTATACCTCCCTCAACTTACTCTTTGTAGAATAAGCTGTCTGTGAAGGGCAGCCACCTGTTTGTGCTAATTCGCTGATTAAGGGCCTTGATCAGCAGACGTGCTGAGGCTGGGTTTTGAACCAGCGACCTTCTGATTACAGGCACAAAGGCTCAGCCTGCTGAGCCACACACTGCCCCATTTTGAACCCAAGGCTTTAACTTGCACTACACTAACACTAAAATTACAACTGGCATTAAAATGTTGCAATTTACACGGATTTAGACACCAGTGACTGGGGGTTTGTGGACCGCAGGGAGAGTGACTTGGGCAGAATGTGCAAACTGTGGGAGGTCTGAGTATGCCATTTACCTTGGCCTTGAACACTGGCTGCAAGCTCTTTAACGCAGGCAGCAGACCAATGTTATGTGCGGCTCTCTCTGCCTCCTTTCCATCTGCAAACACGTCAAAGAGGGCGTCCAGGGCCTCTCCGCACACCATCATGTTAGGGTCCTTCGACGCCACTTCAAGCAGAGCGTTTCCAATAAGCTGTGGGATTTAAAGAGAAGTCTGGAAATGGCCCAGCACTGATCCCAGACCAGGATGCAGCTTGTGATGTCAGCAGGGGTGGGGCCAAAAGGACACTCAAACCCAATTCGCTGTCACAGTGGCCCCTCCCCTGTTATGCACCTATTCGTAAGATATCACTGGCTGATGACAAAGCTGTCCTCTCTGTTTGAATTATTACCAGGGATGCACATAACTGGTACACAAGTATACATTCACCTTAAAATAATACGTGCAACAATCGTTTGTTGTAACAGCGCAAAAGTATATGTATTTTATGTGCACCTGCACTGCTATGACAAGAAATTATCGTGCATTTTAAGCTTTATACCACAAAAGTATGAGTTAGCATATAAAGGGTAAAATGCACAATAATTTTTTGCCATAGCAGTGCAAATGTATATTAAACAACACTGTTACAACAATCTAACGCTTTTAAACATAAATGCATACTTGCGTAGCAGTTGTGTACATCCCTGATTTTTGCCCTTTTTATACCACCCACCATAAAAAACCTACGATTGTCCCAGGAAGATGGTACCTGCAGGCTGTCTGCTGAATCCGCCTCACTGGCCAGCATGCTGCCGGTGATTCCCAGGATGGCCATTGCATTGACTCGGACGCTGACTGCGTCACAGTGTGACGCTGCCTCGCTCAGACTCATCAGCTGCTGGGGGCTGACACACTGACAGACAGACAGACAGGGTTACCATAGCTGGGGGTGGCAAACAGCATTTATTCAGCTTACTGACGTTTATTCCCTGCCCCTCTAAGACGATGCCAGGAGTAAAGTTGGCCGCACACTTCAAGCAACGCCAGCGGGAACGCGCTCTGTTTCCTACTTAAAACAACGCCGTCCCCTCGTTCCTGCTATTTCACGCCAAGACTCTAGAGGGCGCACAATTTTTCTGATGCAGCAGACCCACGAATAGAGCGCATATTGTGGTGAAATCCTGAGTCATTTTAATAAAGGAGATGACAGTTCTTTTAAAATGGAAGTTGCTGTCATTATTAACAGTCACCACTGGCTTAATACTAGCAGTGGTACAGACAGCTAAGCAACAATTTACACGACACTTTCAGTTACACCATAACGAAACACATGCATTCCACGGTTATGACATTTACAACATAAACATATACATATGAATTCACACTATTTAAAGAAACATGTGCTGCGGTGCAAAGCATGCTGGTAACATTATTAGTCCTGCTGACCAATCCCGTGGTGTCACATTATCTCAGCCAATCGTAGAAGGGGTGGTGGGATCAGAACAAGCGAAAAAGTTTGCGTCGGCGATGCTGCACCAGCAGTGCGCTGAAAAGGTCATCACCAAGGTAATAATTGCTCATTCGGCGTTGTGTTGGTAAAAAGATGTAGATTCGGTCTATTGCCACCTGAAGGGTTACCATAGCAACACAGGTGGAGGGCAATGCCTAATGAATGCCTCAATGAATATTACAAGCTACAGTTTTACAGCCACTTGTGTCACTCGGGGGAGAGACACCGGAGGTCTGCATGCTAATCATTCTCTCACCTGGGGTATGTTCTTGGAAGCCATCATCTGCAGCAGTGATCGCAAGGCGCTGATGACCGCTTCCAGGAATTCCTCCTGCGTCGGGATGTCTGGGTGAGGGGATGAGAAGAGCACGTCGGATCACTCGGGCAGGATGGGAACGCCACCCTGACCGAAGGCGTGTGGCTCTTACCCGGAGTGCTGAAAACCAGCTTGGACAGGTGCTCTGCGAGCGCCCGCAGGGCTGCGGCTCCCCCGAGGGCCTCCATGTCCATGGCAGACAGGATGTTGTGGAGGCAGGTGAGCGCCCGGCACTGCACCCGCTGCATTCTGGGAAAAAGGAACTCCACTGAAGCAGGGCCTATAACATCCTCCTGAAAACATGGAAAACTACAACAGTTCCCTACCTGTCCGATAAAAAACATATTTTGAACCCAAGGGCTAGCAGTTCCAAATTTATATCCAAAACCACAAAATGCATAGGTTTACGTTCCTCTCCTTTTAAGAAAGAAATACCGGTTTGTCTCAGAGGATATGTTTACTTTTTCGTCAGGCTCTTCCAGGCTGGGGTCGTACTACAGACCTCCATGGCAACACTGCTGGGGAACTCCGTCTTCCTGAGAACCTTCAGAATGGGGACAAAAAGAGAAAAATCTTACATTTAGGTACAGAGGGGAATAGGAAGAAGAGGAGAGAATACTGTGGAGGTGAAGAATAAAGGCAGGAAGATAGGGGGCGTGCGGTGAAGCACCTTCTCAGGGATCCTGAAGTTGACCAGCGCACTGTGGACCTCAGCAGACAGGCAGAGGGGGGACAGCAAGCTGGAGTTGCCATCGGCGATACCGTCGGGGCAGATCTCGCTCTCGTCACTGCTCGAGGTTTCTTCCCATTCATCATCGGAGGGGTCTGCAGGCACAGAGGCACAACGTCAACACAACTCCCAGATACGCCGCTGTAGGCCATTCCTCAGCTTCCCGACCGTGAGCCTCACCGTCCGAGCAACACATGTTGACAATTATCTCCAGCGAGGTTTGCTGAGCCATCATCAAGGCGTTGGCCTCCCTCAGTTCTACCTCTTTTGGCTGGAAAAAGGCACAAACACGTTCACTGACTCGAAGGCCTGAGTCCCATTGGTTTGCTGTAAATTCCTTTAAGTATAGTAAAAGCAAGAAACAGTTTGTAAAATCAAGCACAAAAACAACTCGTGGCAGTGGTGGCTTAATGGTTAGGGAAGCGCACTTGTAATTGAAAGATTGCAGGTTCGAATCCCCGACCAACAAGGCACCTCTGAAGTACTCTGAGCAAGGTACCGCCCCCAAGCACTGCTCCCCGGGCTCTGAATTAGCTGCCCCCTGCTTTGTCATGACGTCACATATGGGTTAAATGCAGAGAACACATTTCATTGTTGTGTGCTGTGTGTCAACACTAAATTCAAATTCTAAAATAGCTTACAGAAATGCAAAAAAACTTTAATGGGAATTTTTAAAATACCATTCCCACACTGAGATAACTGCATTACTGGACCGGGTCCTTTCCTGTGTGAATCCTAAATACTCTACGAATCCTCAATAGTACGTAAAGGTAAGGAGGCGAAAAGCAGTTCTCACTGCTGAAATTCATACTGTGGCAAACACAATAAGAGACTCTGACTGCTCCCCACAAGGTCAGGCCTATACTCCCTAAGGCCACACCCCCTCCACCGGGACTCTTCAAATCTGGACCTCGATTCCAAATCCAGGCCATGTTTTCAGTTCTCCCAGGTAGTTAGTTTATTGATTACTGATTCTGATTGGTCAGAGGCTTCACACCTGGCTCACAGGTAAAGACCTTGAGGACCGTGATTTGAATAACCCCGCCCTACACTTAAAGTGATCCTCCTCACCAAAAAAGGGCAGCAGAACTTCAGCTGCATTATTATTTTTTCCAGGGCTGATTATGGATTATGTGTAAAACAGCTCTTTAATGGGGTGGTTAATAGCACAGTCACAGCAGGTAGAATTACCATCCAATGGAAAATAGTAAAGATGGACGACTCACAGGCTGCAGGTCAGAGAAGTCATCGTCCCTTTTGCAGCTGCTTCTCCCCTTCTGGGCTTTGCAGCCTCCCTCTGCCTCCTCATTTCCCTCCTCCTCCATGTCTTCGCTCCCATCCCTGTCATCTGCAGCGGCGCCCCCCTCGATAGCAGCTCTGCACCGGGCCTCTTCAGCCTCCCGGAGCTCTGGGATCAGCCTCCCGGAGTCCAGCTCCAGGGCACCGCCAAGGGTTTCCACGATGGCGCCTAGCGCGTGGGCCTGCCACTCAGAGGGCATGCTGCTCTTCAGGTTCCACATGGTTCCTGGGGGGTGGAAGAAAGGCTTGGCTCTTACAGACTCTTCTCATTACCATTTTACATGAACATGTATTAGAAAGATTACGGTCAATATGGAGGGAATTTGTCAGCCTGAGCCCTCCTCACTTTACATTCCATGGTGTTAATCCAGCCCTTCGAGAGCTGATCTTACAGCTATCCAAGGGGTGAAAGGAGATATCTGAAGCAGCTTACAGTAGGGCAAAGAGTTATGATTAATGTGTGCTCCCTAGGATTTGAACCTATGACCTATGCATTGTTAGTCCAGTGCTCTACTTGTTGAGTCACAGGAGCTCAAGGGGAGTAGAAGGAGAGCTGCGTCAGTTTAGGGCACCGTACCGGCGACGAGGGTGCGGAGCAGCACATGGGTCATGTCCGTCTGGGGCGACAGCAGCACGGACTCCAGCCCCTGCAGGACTGAGAAGTTCAGGGCACCCAGAAGGTCCGAATTCTCCTCCGTCACAGTTTGCAGGCAGTGAGCTGGACACACACACGGGCACACACACGTGTTAGAGTCTCGGGGCCTCCCGGCACCGTGGGGCTCGGCGTGCGAGTGCATGACTGACCGGCAGACAGAGCCAGCTCCACGTTGTGTGGGTGTCGAGCCAGACACTGTAGCAGCACGTCCAGCAGCCCGGATTTGTTGAACACAGACATGGCCCTGCTGCTGCTCTCGCTGAGGGACACGGGGGGCAGACGACACGCGTTACACCCTGAGGTCAGTCTGCTTGCGACAGGCTCATAAGCAGCAGAACTACAAGATTACATTAAGTGCAACAAACATAATCCCAAGCTGTGGGGACACTGCTGGACCCCAAAAATCCTGAGCAGCAGGTAATTCCTTTTATCTGCTGTTAGAGGCTAAAAATAAATTAGGCCTACAGCTACCAGAAATATACAGTACAGAATCTATTCACTGAACTTTTTTCCATCTGTCCATCCATCCTCTAACCGCTTATCCTGGTCAGGGCACTGGGGCCAGGAGCTTATCCGAGGCAGCATAGAGATACATTTTTCTCCAGTAGATATCACCACTGTCACAATTCTTTGAAAAAGATAGAAAGATCCTTTGTTTTTCCACCACCTCCGGTGAAGGCCAATCGCTGTAGAGCAGTTATGATCAGGTGACCGAATGCAGCCAATTCGGTCACCCCCTTACCAGAGATTCCACAACAAGTGTACAGCTTCATTGGCCACGTCCTCGACGGAGTGGCGCAGTTCTGTGCACGGGTCAGCTGGGGCAGGCGAGTCGAAGCCCACGTGACACTGAAGGCAAACACGGAGCACTATGTCAGTTTGTGTCAGTTACTAATTTTAATTCAGTTTAATTTGGTGATCAGTTGTCATGTTTGACACACCACAGCACACAGTGCACAACAACGAAATGTGTCCTCTGTATTTAATCCGTATGTGACATTGTGACATAGCAGGGGGCAGCAAACTCAGCACCCGGGGAGCAGTGCTTGGGGGCAGTACCTTGCTCAGGGTACCTCAATGATGCCTCGCTGGTCGGGGATTCGAACCAGCAATCTTTCAATTACTAGTGAGCTCCCCCAACCATTAAGACACCACAGCACCAGCCTTTGCCTGAAATCCCATGAAGTCTAAAGCACGATTCCATCCTCCACCCAATGCTTCTCAACTTGCTTACGATTGTTCAATAGTCATTTATTTTGCTACAAATTAACCTTGCCCAAGGGTACAACAGAAAGAACATAGAAGAATGATAAGATTTAGAAACACATCATTTTGATTGCAAGTCCACCTCCCCACCTTTCCTACACCAAATAAAGTCATATGATCAAACCCGAGCCGCAAGTTCGATATGACTACAGAAGGTATGGTTTGCTGAAGAGCTTGTAGGCCTCTAACCTCTCTCAGCAGAGCTGCCAGTGGCGTTAGCACGTCCTGCTTCACCATGTCGTCACACACCTCAAAGCCTCCACAGGCGCTGAGATTCCTGCCACGGGAAGAAAGGGCACCATCAATGTGTGTTCACACAAGGGCAAACAGCAACTGCATTCAAGTGCATTTCCTCTGTTATGTGCTAGAAATTAATCCCAACACAAATGTTTTAAGGTTTTGCCCAGAATAGTGGCATTACCCCAGTCTCCATCTCAAACCACGCACACAATGCAGTCAGTGCGGAAAATCGTTCATTGCTCAAAGTCGCTTTGTTGATGTTTACAAGTGTCAGTCAAGATTTTTTTAAAGACATGCTAAATCAGCAGGTGGGCGGGATTTTCATGTGCTGCCAATTACTGTCTTCCTACTTCCCATTGGTCACTTTATTAGCTTCCCATTGGATTAAGCCAAACTTTGACTGACAGCACATGGGAAATCCGGCCCATCATGCATTTCGACATCCCCATCACTAAAATAGCAGCGCCGCTCCTAAAGGTCTGATGTTTACCCACCTGAGAGCCCCGGCTGCAGTCTCCCTCACACCCATGCTGCAGTCCAGCAGTAGGGGCCCCAGGCACCGTATGGCGTCCCGCTGCAGGAAGGCCGGGATCACCTGCCTTAGCTGCACCATCCGCGAGATGCTGGCGCAGGCAAACTCCCGCACATCTGCGCTGGGGCTCTGCAGCTGCGCACACAATGCCGTCACAGTGCAGTGTCCACTCCTCATACTCGCACGCGTCTGCAGATTTTCTTTAACTAAGCACATAGGAAACGGATTCGGCCTCCTCTTTTGGTATAAAGATGCTACAGTTGGATGCTCTACATCCGGAGTCTCTAACTCTAGGACCTTCAAGGTGATATCCTTTGTTGTGGTGGCCGTGTGACTACCCACATCATGCCCTGGTCCTTGCGCTGTCTCATGTGATTATACTGTACAAGGCCACACCCAAATACAAACAACCCAGGTGTGCGGCATGAAAATATCATTATTCTATAAGCAAGTCAGGCCAGTGGTTCCCAACCCAGTCCTCAGGGACCCCAGACAGTCCATATTTCTGCTCCCTCTCAGCTCCCAGATAATGAAGAACACCAAACACCTGGTATAGGTGTTGGGAGCTGGGAGGGAGCAAAAATGTGGACTGTCTGGGGTCCCTGAGGACTGGGTTGGGAACCACTGAGTCAAGCAGCTCCGGTTGTCCATTTTGGATAGAGATTTGTTTGTATTTTATAGGTCAAAATCAAACCTTCAAGCGTTTTTTACTTAAAGTTTTCTTAGACGCTAGAGAGCTGCTACAGCTCTTTATCTTGCCAGGTACTGATTGCTAAGTTGTATGAACCCTGACATGGACTGGCAGCCATCCAGGGTATTCCCATGCCATGCACCACCAGACTACCCACAATGCCCTGTACTAGAACTGTGATTGGAAGATAGACGGAAGGATTGATTGATTGATTAATGCACTGTTACCGATTTTGTGCCGTTCATACTGTCAAAAACAAAGAAATTACAAATACGGTTTATTTTATGCTGCATCTATGAACGACATTACTAGTAGTTCCTATTATCGTTGTGACAATTACAATGTATATCCAAGGTAGTATTCTGTAATGGCTCAATGAAGGATTAGTAGAAGACACTTGGCACTGGTTCCCCCACGATAACAGCCTTATAAACTGCTGTCAGCATGTTATTTACATTATGCTGTAGACCGCTACAAATTTGGAAGACAGGAATTTTAAAGCTGATTTTATTTCTAAGTATTTTTGTATGGGTACGAACATTAATAATGTCCGTGTGTTTTATTATGATTTCTCAAAAAGCGTGAAATAATAACGAATGAAATTATAGTCTGGCAGGCCTAATGATCAAGCATTTAATCACAGGTTTTATTTCCTGACGGGAAGGTACATGGACAGTGAACAAATGTTAGCGATCGCATGCTGAAATACACATGTTCATCTTAACGTTAATTAAGATTGGGTGAAGGGGGACCATCAGATAACTCGACGGGAGTTAATAAATATGAACATTATGACATTAGATCTTACTTTTTCGAGCATCTCACCAGCTGGAGAATCAACAGATTCATCTTCAGTTTCCTTTACAACAGTTACTGGCAGCCCGTCAGCCGAAAATTGAGGACGCTTAAATTTTTTGTTTTTGCTTTTACCCATAATATACAATTAACGAGCGAATCACGGGTGAAGACAAACCGCCGAGTGTTATTCAGCCTCATATGCAAACCGAGTTAGTTCATAAATACTGTTACTCCAAAGTCCTGTATGTGCTTCTCGCCATGTGGAAGTGAACCGGCATGGACCGTAAATGGAATCGCAAGGCCGTAAATCTGGCTGTCGTAAATGCTTAGATCAAAAAGTCCGCTGAATCGTTTCGCTGTGATCTCTGCGTTCTTGACATTTACATGTAAATAATTTGTTGTAATGTGGGGTTTCCTGATGTTCACGTGCGTTCTATTTCTTTTAAATTAGGTTATTACCTAAATGGGAGATTTTAAAAATAGAAACTAGCCTATGATTTTCAACTGACACATTCCATCGCTTCCACGTTTCAGTTATGGGTCATATGCTTCACTTAAGGGAAACCTCGGCGTTCAAAGATAAACTTTCAATCCAAGTTCAGGATGTAATGAGAAGGCATGTTTTATGTAGACAACATGCAAACCCCTGAGCAGTAGGTGGCAGCATGCGACATTTTTTTAAATAAATTCTGCCAAAAATAAAGGTAGCGAACTACTTTGCACTACTCCACTGCAGTAGGGGGCGGTGTTATTCTTCCAATTCCCTTTTTACGCCGAAATTACCGAAGTAGAATGTTCTCATAGAGCAAGTAAACGTGTACGATGAGTGTATTTTGTCATTGACTGAAAACTGTCAAATTAAAAATTGAATTTAGTCGTTATTTTAAAATAACTGGAAATGGCTAGCGACTGCCCACTGAAATTGTCAAAAAATCTACTTCGGATGAAGGTGGGTGAAAATATTTTACAATGTAGCTAGTTTGATACTTTAGGAGCCTTGCTTCAGTTACTTTCTCAACGAAGCGTTATTTTGTCTAGTTGTGTATGATTTGCCTTTTTATCTAATAAAATATTTAAAGCGGCATGCCTTTGACTTTCACAGCCTGTTAGGCGCTTGTCACGTTATAGCGAGATGGTTATATTTATACACTTCTGAATAATTATAGGTTCGGAATGGTTTACAGATTGCTAGAGATGCGCCCTTATTGTTCCCCAGTTTATGCAGCGGGGCCTTGATGCTGATGTCAAGAAGCAATTGGAAGAAGAAGAAAAGAGGATAATCAGCGATGAACATTGGTACCTGGACCTTCCAGAGCTGAAAGCTAAGGAGTAAGAATGTTAAAAATCACTGATCATTTTTTTATTAAATTTAATTGCTTGTGCAAGCAAGTTCTCACAACACGTTGATCTTTGTAGGAGTTTTATCATAGAAGAAAGAAGCTTTGTACCCTGTGAAGACTTGAGGTTTGGAAGAATGTCATTCAAAGGCTTCAATCCTGAAGTTGAGGTAACAAAATAATCTGAATATGATATTAAATATGTATAGATGAGTATGAGTAAATGTATGAGTCCTGCAGATTACATGTTAGAACAACTGATTCTTTTAAAATATAAATCAGCATCCACCTAACTGACTTTATATAAGTGTTATTATATGTAAACTGCCTTCTGTTACACCAGTGTTTCCCAGCTTGGTACAATGGGACCCCCAGTCATCCCTATGGAGCTGGGAGGGAGCAAAAATGTGGACTGTCTGGTGGGTCCCCGAGAACTAGGTTAAATGACTCAATTGCCATAGGCATTTTCAAATTATATATTAAAAGGTGTATTTCATAATTTGATATGAATATTCCCAGTACTGTGATGGGGAGTTAAATTCCTGTAACAGCAGTATGTCGTATGTTCAGTGCAATGATGAGTATGTATGTACAACTCAGAAGTGTTTGAGTACTTGGAGTTCTTTATGTTATATTTAAGCAGTAACTTGTCACATAGAAAACGGAAAAAGTACAGAATGTCAATTAAGATAAAATTAAGGAACAAAGTGACAAACATCAATTGTAATGAAAGCAAGGTAAATCTTAGACTTGTGAAAGTATAATCTTTTACAGTGATTATAGCTGAACAAAGTCTTGGTATTCTATTAATTAAAGATGATGGTTTTTTTTAAAAAAAAAAAAAAAAAAAAAAAAAACACTTCAGTACTGCCAGAGAAGCATCCAGAAATGATGTGTGAAGCTGGCTGTGTATCCTCAGCTATTGCATCATACTTCATAACACGTCAGGGGTGTTATGTTGCTATGTCAGGTGACTCTGCAGCCATGTCATCACTTACAACTTTCCTTCATCTTTCTTCTTCAGAAAATTCTGACAGGGTATTTCACATTGCATCTATAGGGTGTTCAGAGTCTTTTGACTAGTAGTTTATTTGTGTTCTTTTTTTCCTCATTCGTGTTCAGAAACTCATGCAGTTGATGAATGCACACAACCGGAATGAAGAAGAGGATGAAGAGGAGGACTTAAGCAGAATGGAAACTGACATTACAGATGAAGAAATGGCAAACAGGTGCGGAAAGAATTTTTAATCCTATTCAGCTACTCAGCTACAAGGAGGTGTTTCCGCATTAATACAAACCGGTTTTCATTGGCTGCCAGCCTGATTGCATCACTCGTGCCTTTATGTCCCATTAAGACTTTCTCTGTGCTGGTTACTGCTTTGTCCCTCCTGTTCAAGCACACTCTGTACTTTCTTCAACCCCATAGATACGTCAGCCTGGTGGAGAGCATGAAAAGAAAATTTGCAAGGAAACGAGAGCGGTCAGCCATTCTGGAGGAGGAGGAGGAGGAAGTTAGCAAGGAGATAGGACCAACCAAAAAGGCCTTTTTAAAGCCGCAAGATTAGGAATGTCCAGCCAGTGCTTTTCAACTACCAGAACCATTTTTGTCAGTCATTTAATGTGGCCATGGGGAATTAGGTATTTGCAATTGCATGTTTATCACTTTATTGTAAATGAGTTCTTATGAAAGATGTTTAATGGATGTTATACATCTTAATGACTTAATGTCATATAGCTTAGGTTAAAATATTCAAATCACATTTTGTTGTTGTAGTTCTTTTTCTGTGCGGACCCTGTTACGTGAGTCCCAGTTTAGCTAATCCTGAATTTTCACATTTGAACTTAAGATGAAGATTTTGTTTTTATTGTGGACTGGAGTTACTCGCCTCCCATCCAGGTTGTTTTCCTGTCTGGTGCCCTAATTTGGGACAAGCTCCAGGTCTCACCATCAGACTACTGGATACGACGTTGGAGGCTGGTTGCTCAGCTTTATGTGTTAAATCTGATTCTTATTTGTCATTTTATCAGAAACAAAGCTGGTTTTGTAAAACTGAGTGATACTTGACATGACATGTGTGCGCATGCATGCGCCCGCATGTGTCCTGAGATGGACTGGTGTGTAGTTCACGGTACTCTTCTGCCTGGTACCATGAACTACCTAACATAGGCTTCAGGCCCCTTGCCACCTTGACATGGATGGATGGATGGATGAATGAATGAGAGAGAGAGATGTACACTTTGGGACATTTTGTGAAATCAATGTGGGGAAAAAAGTTTACCTCTGTTTTTTGATTAAAAAATGTCTTTTAAACCGTATAATGAAAAAACAAGGGGAAAAGCTTATCCACTGTGATATTTAATATTTTCTCTCAGTGTCTATGAAAATCCGTTGCCTTAAATGGTGGTTATTGGACTTTGTGAAATGGATTATTGTGGATCTTTACCCATAGGTCATCTCCCAAACACACTATATTGTACACACATTATATCTGTTCTTCAATCAAATTAAGTACATCTCTACACAAATCATTTTAGTGCATATGCCCAGTAAATCAAAAAAAAAATTAAGGAATAGTTAGAATTAGTCTTCTTTTCAAGCTTTGTTTCTGTGAGCCTCAACAAAGCAGTTCAGTGGGAAGTGATTGTGCTACAGGACTGAGCCTTGAATTTCGGATCCTTAGAGTGTATATGCAGCCTTGTTATTTAAAGGAACATGTCTTTTTTCTAACAAGAGATTAAACTTGTCTTTCAAAACTGTTTCTACTTCTTCATTCGGTATATTTTCAATGTTGAATAGATCAGCACCTTCCTCATAGTTATAGGTGACCTCAGTGTAGGTCCAGCCAATGAGAGCGCGGAACCCAGTAGGTGTCTGCAGGGAGCAGATGGACTTCTGCACAAATAATGACTCTGGGGAGGTCTGGAGGAATTGGGTGGTCTCCATAAAGTGTTCAGGCTGACGTGGTGTCAAGGTGAACCCATAGATTTTTTTTGTGATGCTTTTATTCAACAGGTCGGACTTGGCAAATGCTTCATTTGGAACTATTTGCTTTCTACTCGTTTTCTGCAAAACCCACAATCCGTCTGCCTTTATTAAGCGGAAGACTCCAGGCAGCTGCGGCTGGTCCTTATCCACCGTAAGCTCAAGGGGCTGCCAGATCTGACC
>JAODJW010000007.1:12693761-12704274 GCA_026777045.1 Hyperopisus bebe
CTATCCTATCAATATGGACCAACATTTCTAAAGAATGCTTTCAGCACCTTGTTGAATCAATGCCACGTAGAATTAAGACAAATTTCCTGCCCTCGGTTGTGCTTGTGTTCTGATCTGTTCCTTTCACTCATCCTTGTGTTTTATTCCCAGTTTTTTTGGTATTTGTAAAGCTCCCTAGTTTCTGTGTCTGTTAGTTGTTATTAGTTCCACCTGTTGCCCATTTCCTTGTGCTGGTGTTTATTGATTGGTTAATTGATTGTCTTACACCTGTTCACCCCAGTTTTCTGTGTATATAAGTACCTGCCCTGTTTGCCAGTGAGCCATTCTATTATCTGTTGTGCATGGTGCTCTGTGAATGTTACTGTCTAGATGGTACCCTGTGCTTCCCTGCTCAGTTTCCTTTGTAGCTTGGTTCATAGTTTTGTTTGTAGCGTTTTTCCCCTCTTTGGTTCCTGTCTTTGTTATTTTTGTAATTGGTTCAATTTAATTTAATTGATACTTTATTGATCCCCAAGGGGAAATTGTCTTTACACCTCCCTCAACTTGCTCTTTTGTAGAGTAAGCTGTCCACAAAGGGCAGCCACCCATAGTGGCACCCCAGGAGCTGGGGGTCAAGGGCCTTGCTCAAGGGTTCGAGCCAGCACCCTTGTGATTACAGGCACACAGGCTTAGCCCAAACGCTGCCACACACTTTCCAATGTGTTTCTGCTTCCCCGATAAACCCCTGATGTCTCTTAAAGACGAAAGTGGATCGTCTGCTTACACCCCGTCAGACAGATGGGGCACGTACCCAGGCATCCTCACCCCCCCACTGTAAAAGGTCTGCCTGCACCTTGCTGCACCACTGTAACAGTGGGTGGAGATGTCTGGATTTTGCCAACTTTACAGTCACTCCTTGCTCCATCGGTAAATTTATGTCCATGACTCAGAACTTGTTTTCCATTTTACGTGAATAGCATCACCAAGCCCCAGCCAAAAACTTTTTATTCACTTTTTGCATGTTATTTTCTAGAAGAGGGTTATGTAAAGGCAATAACACGTATGTGAATATTTTGTTAATATCAAAATGTTTGTTTGACAAACACAGTAATGAGGAAGTCTATTCAGCTCAACAAACAGCTGGGTTTTGGGCACCGTGGATTTACAGAACGTGTCTTTCAAACCACCTTCTCTCATTTCTGCTGCCACTATGCCTGGGTCTGCTGAGCACATCAGTGTCAGAAGCAAGATGCTAGAAGCGGTCCTACTGGAATGGATGCCACTCAATATAATTTGGAAAGCAGACTGAAGGTGGCAGCAGTTTAGCGATGAGGCCGGATTGGGTTTTGGGAGAAGCTGGCTTGCTGGATCTATGGCAAGAGGGGACGATGGGTATGCTTTCGCCTGGAAGCCCATCCCAAAGCCACCAGCAGATGAGATGGGAATGATGCAGTGAGGGAGGTCTACTGCAAGGGTCTGGGATGGTGCCCTCAAACCACCCCTGCTAGCCCACTGGTCCTCCGTCCAAGATGACTGCGACCAAAATAGGCAGATGCTACTATGGACTTTGACCACTCATCAACCAGCGAGGGTGTGAAAAAGTTATAAATTTGACTCAAGTTGTTTCAATCACAGTTTCTCTCTATATTCTTCCATCTGTTGTATACAGATGTCGTCAGAAAGTTATGCAGGTGCCAGTCAATCAGATGTCCACTGTCTGTAGAACTGGAATCAATTCTGTGTGTTTTAATTTACGAATATGCTTGTAAATATTGTTTCAGCATAAGGGTGGCATGTTAGCCTTCCCCCATCCAGGGACCAGAGTTTGACACCACTCTACCTCTATGCGTGTATGGAGTTTGCATGTTCTCTTATGTCATCAGGGGGTTTCCTCTGGGTTCTCCAGTTTCCCTCCCACAGTCCGAAAACAAGGTGAACTGGAGTCGCCAAATTGTGAATGGTATGTGTGCCCTGCACTGGGTGGGCACCGTGTCCTGGGTTATTCCCTGCCCTGTGCCTGTGATTCCGCATAGGAAAAGTGGGTATGGAAAACAGATGGATGTTTCAGGGTAACATCACCCCGACTGCCAAATATTTTATGCCATACCTTTAAAAAAGCAGCAGATGGCAGTGTAATGATGGCTGTTTGCTCAGACACACTCATGTAAAACATCTGGCTCTGTACGAGGGTGGCATTGTACATCTCATCTAAAGGTAAAATTAAGTAATATAATGCTTAGATATCATGAATACAGTGTCGATATCAATGGTGATATCTGTACAAAAGTCACTTGTGTACAAATTGAATAATGATACTTTATTCATTCCTGTGGAGAAATTGTCTTTTTGCCTATTCCCTGCTGCTCTTTCCATTAGACACATGCACAAGAGAGAGCAAGTTTGGGGGAGACAGTGCGGGGGCAGCCAGAGTTCAGGGCCCCTGGAGCAGCTAGGCATTAAGCACCTTACTCAAGCTTGTGATTCAAACCAGCAACCTTCTGATCACAGGCCTAGAGTCCTCTAAAAATTTCACTGATTTATTTAGCATAGGTGTTTAAAATTAAGATTATTGTTAGGATCCCTCTAATCCTGATAACACGATGCCAGGTGTTTTTAAGTTACATGCATAAAATATGAGCAGAAACAATTTGACTGAATACGAATAAGATTCCCCTTCATCTGCGATAGGGGGTTCATTGTGCTGCTGTGACCTTTTGTCCTTGAGTTGCCCATTTGTGTCTGTTTACCAGTCAAATAAAAAAACTGTGGGTATACATTCTGTTTTTGTTGACATTCTTATATGGTTAACATTACATTCTCTTTTATTTACTGGGAAACGTTCCATACGGATCTCTCCTCGTGACCTAAAGTAGGGGCTCTCAGCCCCTGTGATCCACAACCAGGATTCCCCCGGACCACGGAATGCAGGGGGTAGAGCTGAATTGTCCCCCCCCCCCCCCCCCCCCATTTGGCCAATTTCACCAATTCCATCTTCCAACCACCACCTGTTTCACCTGTCCGTGACATTTTTGTACAACGTAAACTGGCTGTGAGAGCTGGACCGAAAGGATTTCATCTGGGTGACTGTACCCTATGTCTTAGGCAATAAGAGAGATACACCCAATATCCAGACAGGTCTCTCACCTGATAAGTCCTTCAAATTTCTGAACCTGATTTTGGAAATGAACACAAAAAGGAGCAAGAAAAAAGACAGAAACCATGAATAAAAGCAGGAGGAAACTAACTGTCTTTATGTTTTACAAGCAGGGGTGCATTAAGGCCATTGGTACCCTGGCAGGGGCCCTCAAACATGTAACATTCTAAGGCTCTAAGATGGTGGGGGTGCGGGGCTGAAAGTTACTGTCAAGGAATCCCCTAAACTCTCCTCCTCCAGGGGCCCCCGAATTTCAAGCTACGCCCCTGGTTACAAACATTATTAATATACAGGATGACTGTACTCTCACACTATACAGGAACAAGGCAAACACAAGCCCCGGAGGAGCAGGCTGCTGCTTGCTATGCTGCATAAACCTGTCTATCTGAGGAGGGAAGAAGAAGGGGAACCAAAGAGCCAGATTGCTACAATTTCCCAGTCCAGGCCTTGGGGACCCACAGACGGTGCATGTTTTCGCTCCCTCCAGGCTCCTTGCCAGACAGTCCACATTTTTGAGGGAGCAAAAACATGGACTGTCTGTGGGTCCTCGAGGACTGAACTGGGAAACACTGAAGTTGACAAAACAAAGGCCACACAAGTAACCTGTGGCAGCAACGACATAACACTGGTACCTAGTGCATGCATTTTGTGCTATACTGAAAATGATTCTTTCTGCAGTTGTCAGATGAGCTACGTCCGGGAATCTTACTGCTGAGAATGGAATCCATATCATACCACAACAACGCTGCACATCTCAGACATGGAAAAACATGATACTGGTGGCAACAGGGTACAATAACAACGACAAATGACAAATGCTGTCACTTTGAGTCAGACCCTGCCCTTACCTCTGATCAGTGTCCTCCAGCGCAGTGTCTTAAGCCAGACAGTCAACATTTTTGCTACAGGGAGCTCGAAGGGAGCAAAAATGTGAACAGCTGCAGGTCCCTGAGGACTGGCTTGAGGAACCCTGCTCCAGCAGACTAGGATCAGCTCTTCTGTGACTCATTAACCCCATGAATGCCTCACTATATCTCCATCAAGCCCAGGAAATGCATTGCCATTAAAAAAAAATGACCTTAAAACAGCCTCATTTATTAGAAAACTTCTAACAATAGTCAGTCAATCCATCCATCTTCCAACCTCTTATCCTGGAGAAGGCTGGCGGTGGGATGGGGGTGGGGGCTGGAGCTTTTCCCAGACAGGGGTATATCCTGGACAGGATGCCAGTTCCTTGAAGTAGTTCTTCCATTAAAAAGAATCCATAAGCTGCAATTAAAGACCAGTAATGCAGTAAAATGGCAACATTTTTGGAAGGCGTCAAACAGAAGGCCTGAATTTAATGAATTAAATTAAATAAAGTCCTAATAATACGGAATTAAATCATAAAAAGGGGGGAGCACACTGCTTAGCACTGTCACTTCACACCTCTGGGACCTGGGTTCAAGTCCCTGCCATGACGCTGGGTGTGTAGTCTGCACGTTCTCCCTGTGTTATTGTGGGGTTTCTTCCAGGCACCCCCCCCCCAGTCCAAAATGTGCTGAGATTAATTGGAGTTACCAAGCAGCTCATAAGTGAGTGAGCCCCATCCTGGTTTGTTCCTTGCCTTGTGCCCATAATCTCTGGGACTGGCTCCAGACCCCTTGTGACCCAGAAAATGGATGGATGGATACCAAGAAGTGAAATATCTTTGTTCATAACCACTTATTCAGTACAGGCTTGTTGTTGTAAACCTGGAGTCTATCCCACAAGGCAGAGGACTCCCTGCATGGATTGCTTGTAAAGAAACCTTACAAATCAGGGGTTGTGTAGTTTTGTGCATGATGGATGCAGGCCAATGTCTGAAAGGTCCAGAGTAATGATATCAACGCCGGGCCCTTAAGCAATGCCCCTAACCCTAACTGCTCCTGGGGGGCTTGATGCTGGCTCTGACCCCAAACTTTCATATGTCCTTTTTAGACAAAAGCATCCACTAAGCAAATTTAAGTCAATTTATCTTACTTGATCAAGGTCAGACACACGTTCAAATTTTGCAGTAACTGTTAAAAGTCACTAGATGGCGTTTCGTGGCGTGTTTTATCTCCCAAAAATATTCGAATGCATCTCCAATGACGAACGTGTAACTACACAGATGGTAGTTAACAGCACAACTGATATTTCAACTCGAACATATATCTATTCTCATATATGCATTTAAATAATACACTGTAGCCCTACCCAAAACCATACCAGAGAACAGAATGTGTGTCACGATGGAACTGACAGTGGTATTTAGGCACGAGCTGAGGAGTGCTTATTAAGAGTTTATATATTAACCAAAAAGATAAATACACTATACAGGAAATTAGTAACACATGTAACTAGGTGCAGTAAGTAATAAAACTCAGCCGTATGCATTTTTCCAGGAGACCAAGAAAAGTATTGCGTGGCCTAAAAATGTTTTATTTCAGGGACAAAAACACATTTTCCTCTATTGGTTGTAGTCGAGTTAATATTCAGATAGTCGGAAGAGGCATACACGTTGTTAGCTTTGTAACTTCTCCAGGCAGCGCTGCCCCGATGGAGGCAGGAGCGTTTCCCGGTCCCACACGGGGCTCCTCCTTTTTAAAGCTCGGCACCCCTCGCGAGCCGCTCGCCTCATTGTTTTGCTCCAGCATTAACTACATTCCAAAGGGACGCAGCGCGCCCTGGTCTCCTTCCTCGCATTCTTTCCGCAGAAACGAGTCCCGAGGTCCGTATTAACGATAAAGACACCCGCCTGCCGGAGCCGGGGCGCCTAAACCGCCGGCCTGCTTTCAGAAGTGCCCCAGTGATTTATTTCAAGCGACTGGGAATGCCATGCAAGGAGGGTTTTTGAAGAAGCTGTGAAACCTACACGGGAGGGAGAGAGCGGGGGGGAAATTCCTCCGCGCAGCGCGCCATTGACTGTAAAAGACCTTTCAACTAGTCTGAAATTGACAAACGTCTGGCTCTTTGGGGGGAAGAAGGGTTTTGTGCGGGTGGATTTTCATCTGGATGCCCGAATGTCGTGCTGTGCGCTAATCTGATCGGAAAGGGAGCCGCTTTTTTTCTTTCTCTCTCTCTCTTTTTTTTTTTTTTTAGATGATCCGACGGGTTGCGCTTGGGATCCGACACATGCTTTTTGATTCCCCATGTGAAGTGGAATTGCTGCGAACTCCAACTCTGTAGTTTTTAGACACGCTTCCCTCCGCTCGCTCTGCTCCTTGGATGCAAAGCAGGGAGGGGGAAGGAAAACCCATGGCCAAGTACGTGGAGGATGCGGCACTGGCCGCAAGTAAGTTAATGGAGGATCTTTCTATATACGAGGGCACGTACAGTTTGAGGAGAGACATGGTCATTCACCCGAATATGGATCTGATTCCCGAGCAGAAAAGTAGACGGATGAATGGCAGTCCCTCGGCTCCTCAACAGGTCCACGCGTTTGAGAATTATCCCCCCGGGAATAAAGTTTATAACGCGTCGCCTCTGCGCTCGGCCAATGGAAACCGATTGGTCCCCCTGGATTTTTGCCCGACCCAGAGGGATCCGGTGTACTGTGAGGATGGCCATTGTACCAAGTCCGAAGTGGCCCTGCCGTGCTACGGCGGAGCACCGGAGCGTCACCGGAGGTACTCCTTGGAGGTCCAGGGGCATCGGTGCAGCGGCGGGAGCGCGTACGACGGCGTGCAGCTGAACAAGCCGGCGCCCTTCCCTCCTTTCGCCGGCAGCAGGACCGGCACTGTCTGCGTCGGAACCGGTCTGGACGGCAGGTACGGCGCCACGAGCCCCCGGTCCAGCTTGGCGTCCTCCCTGTCCTCCCAGGATCAGAGCAAGCACCCGAGCCCGAGGTCCAGCATCAGCAGTCCCCGCACCAGCCTGGTCGTGCCGGGTCAAGACAAATTTGCAAGCCCTCGCTCCAGCCTGGTGCAGTACGAGGGCAGCGCAGCTCTCAGCCCCAGGTCCAGCTATGCAAGTACGGCCAGCGACACCAGTAAGCATTCGAGCCCCAGGGCCAGTCTGAACAGCTATGACTGCAGCAGCAAACCCAGCAGCAACCGCACCAGTGGCATCAGCATGGGATACGACCAGAGGCATATCAGCCCGAGGTCCAGCACTGCCAGCCAATACTCTTGCACCACCAGCCCCCGGTCTAGCTACTCCGATTCTAGGTACATGCCGCCGGGAAGCAGCGATCTGGAAGGTGCGGTGACACCCGGCTTACCCGCGGCGAGCGCCGGCATGGCCGCCAACTGCGTGCTCAGCCCCCGCTCCAGCATTTCCAGTCACAGTTCCCGAAGTTCCCGCAGTTCACGCGGCTCCATGAGCACGTACCCGGACCTGCAGCTGCCCTCGCCGCGGTCCTCGCTGCTGGCCACCGGTTTGCTGGAGGACGCCGTCGCCCCGGACTTCGGGGACCCGAGTTTCCTGCACGGCGTGTCGCATCAGCAGTGCACCCAGGGGGCATTAATCCCCGAAGCGGCGGCTTCTCTGCAGGCGCCCTTTAATTACAGCAGCCCCACGAAAAGCTCGACCCCGGCCCAGAGGCTTAAGTTGCCGTACCAAGTTACCCCATGCCGGGAGGCTGGCCCCAGCCAAGCCGAGAAGAGATTAGAGGAGCTGACGCTGGAGC
Organism: Hyperopisus bebe; assembly: GCA_026777045.1. Classification (NCBI taxonomy): domain Eukaryota; kingdom Metazoa; phylum Chordata; class Actinopteri; order Osteoglossiformes; family Mormyridae; genus Hyperopisus; species Hyperopisus bebe. Next base: position 12,701,525 of record JAODJW010000007.1, read on the forward strand.
TTGAGAAGGAACTGGAGATGCATATGAAAAAAGAATATTTTGGTAAGGGTCATGCTTTTTTTTTAACATACATTCTTTCAGCATCACAAGCACTTGCTAAGGATAGTAATACTTTTGAAAGCAGTACTGTGCGTGCGTGCAGATGATTCTGTGGCATAAATTATCCGATTGACTCTCCGACAAATATAATGTTACTGCCCGTAAAATCTCCTGCAGGCACTCGGGGAAACTCGCAAATACGTGAAGGGGGGCATGTAGGATATCAAAACCGACGTTGCATTGTTGTGACTTTAAGAGGCATCTGATTTTTTCATTGCAATTGTATTACATTCAGTATTAATTTCAAGCGTTTTTGCAGTGCACTTCTACCTGAAATCTTACGGTGTTAGGAAATGCAATGGAGAACCGAAGGCCTTCCTCTCAAATTTCCTGCGTGCGGCAACTCTTTGCAGGATGCTCCTTAGAAAGTTCAGATCCCCGTGCTGAAGTCCCATCCCCCATGACAAACAAATAAGTTTTCTGGAAGAAGCTGTGGTAACCAGGGCAACCACCTAACAACTTTAGACACTGCATCCTCCCACAAATTACTTCAAGAATAAGAGAGGGATATCACATTTTTTGTATTTTTTTTCTGCCTTTGTATACATCCTCGAATACCAGAGAATGTTTGTAATTGGCAGATTACAGTTGCTGACCGAAAGTACTAATTTCATCCCTTTTAATAATGGTAAACTTGAGCACATGCAGAGTTTCCGCAACACCATGGGCTGCAAGTCCATTACCTCCATTTATAAATATCCAAACATTTCCCTTACAGCCATTTGTCCATTAGAATACACCATAGCAACACAAATGATTCTCCGGGTCAGAGTTGAATTATATGACACAGGAGTAGGTAATTTTCACATGAAGGGTAAAATTACACTTTCAAGTGGCTGGGGCCTATTTTTGTGATTCAGGGGTTGGAAACTTTGAAGCGGTGGAGCTCAGGCCTTGCGTGCCATTTCAGACGAACAGTGGTATTTGGAAGAAAATTGCGACCGTGTGAGCTGTCTCAGCCCTTCCTGTGTGATGCCAGGCCACGACAAAACATGCGTGAGCACCCCAGTGAATCATCGTGTAGTTTTCTGGGAAGTAATAGGGCAGGTTTAATTTCCATTTTGCTGGACTGAGCCCTGGAGTGCAGGTGAAGATCCACACTTGGAGATGCTCTTCACCTGCCTTGTTAGATCTGAGGGAGATGTCTGCCACGGTGCCTTAAACGACTTCCGTCTGTCTGTACCCCTCATTACTTCTTTTTGCTTGCCTCATGCTTTTTTTGTATTCAAAAACTTTTTATACAGCTGTATTTCACTGGAATGATTTCAGGTCAGATGTTCTTGGTCAGGTGTTCTGGAGCTGGGTGCTTCTAGGTCTCGGAGAGTCAGCTTTTGGGGCACGAGTCACTGCCCTTGACCGCTAGACTGTATTCGCAGCCCTTTTATGAACTGTTACATTCACAAACACTTTCCTAAGAGTATGGCCCTTAAAGAAGGATATTATCTAAAAGACTGGTTAAATGCTTAGGATAAGCATCTTATCTTATGTTGTTTAAGCTTTTAAAAGAATGTAATAATTCTGAGTGTTGGATCTGCAAGCGTAATATCTATCAACGTTCTAGCAGTCTTTCTGAACATTACTTAATGAAAACAACCCAAACTGCCAGAAAGAATATTAGCAATATAATTGCTGATATTTATGGTTTGTTTATCCTTGCTATTAAGCCGTAATTTTCTATGGTTTTGACTGCAGATACTGCACATTTCTGACCAGCAGTGACTCTGCAGAGCTGAACGTACAGTTAATTGGTTTTATTTTGGGACAGAGTAACTGGTTGTGAGATTGCAGCTGTATTTGACATTTGTTCTGTCTCTTATTATGAAATTGTGCCTCTTAGCATTGAGTTTGCGAGACAATGCCTTACGGGCAATGTTTGGCTGCTTAAATCTTTGAGTACTGCCTTGAAAGTAGGGAAAACTTTTCTTTTATGGCATCACTGACCGCAGAGTTGTTTGCGAGGGCATGCTTCTGTTGTCCCCTTGGAACATGTCAGCAGGAAGGCATGTAGCTTGCCGGATATTCAGAGCGACAGTGAGTGATTCGCTGGTTGGGCACCCAGGCCAACCAGAGCCTTAAGTCACCTCTGAAGAGCAGCTGGCTTCTGATTGGTGGGATGGAACGCCAGGTTGCTGTGACCCTGCCAGGTGGCCAATCGGCTCGGCTCGGTGTTGTTCCTGAGCTGGAGTTAATGCCAGCAAAAGCTGGCAGTGGAGGGGCGGGGGTGCCACTTTTGGGCACGCCCAGTCCTTGAGGAAATGAGGGTTTGGAAGAGGTACGGTCGAATTTGACGGGAGGCTGCCAGAGGGCCCCGCCCTCCCTCCCCCCCCGAATAGCTGGACAGCCCCCCACATTACACCGCTGGGCTATTTGGGAGAAGGAAGGCGCCACTGTTTTTTGAAAGCACTCCACACGAGTTCCTGCTCTCCTTTTATTTACCCGTAAAACTTTGTGCCGATTACCTGGCAGCGTTCAGCAGGGTGCTTTGCCTGGTTTGGCACCTGCTCGTCTTCTCCTCAGGGTAGTGGGCTCAGGCGCCCCCCCCCCCGTTTAGGTGTTGGCTGGTGTTCGCCTGACGCTCCCAGCGCCGACCTCACTGCGTTGGAGACGTGTCCAGGCCGATCCGTGGGTCTTCATCTGGCCGATAATGCAGC
>JAODJW010000007.1:12704374-12720738 GCA_026777045.1 Hyperopisus bebe
AGGGCTCCGGCTCTCTGCTGGAGACCGCAGTGCTGACATGGGACCCTGACAACCTCCTCTGCTGAGAATCCAACCGGCGCCGACCTCACTGCGTTGGAGACGAGTCCAGGCCGATCCGTGGGTATTCATCTGGCCGATAATGCAGCTTATTGAATTTAATGAATCAATGTTCTCATTTTCCTGCTGCTCACCCTATTGAGGGTCCCCCACGTTAAATATATTAAACTTGAGTTGGGGTACGAAGGGGTGATGGTACCAATCATATTTTCAAAAAGGCTTTCAATAAATGAGCGACACGTACATCTGTCTGAACACGTTGGCTTACAATGTGTTCATGCGTCCCATGTGTCTGCAGTAACATGAATTGTAACGATTTGTGGGGTTTATATTATGAATGGGTGGAATTGTGGGGATGTTTCGTCCCCCTTATTCACAGCTAGAAAGTCTAACTCGGAGCTGTGACCCTCACAATGAATTTAAAGGAAGACGGAGCACTCTAATTGAGAGGTCCATGTTGCCGGTCTGTGTGCTCAGTGAATGGGGGGGGGTTTGATGGCCCTTCCATTCACCCCCCCTAACATTTAAACAAGCCGAAGGAAGCTGCTGTGTTCCCGCTGGACTCCCTGTTCCAATTGTGCTGATGCCCATCAGGCGATTTTTCTCCCTGGTATTTTTTCCCTCGAGTTTACCATTCCGGGACGAGGACACAGCTTCTCAGGGACAGAATCCTGTAAATAATTAATCGGTAGAGCAATTTTACTTACACAAATATGCTGCCTCCCCCCCTCAAATTCCTGTTCGTAATGAATTGACAGCACGGACCAGCAGTGACGTTGAGGGCACCAGCCAGCTCGATGTCTTCCGCATTCTCCCTAATGCCCCCACGCAGCCCCAGCGCATAACGGTTTGTGAATAAACAGCTGTCTGGGCCAGACGGGGCTGGAGTGCAGGCAAGTTGCAAAGCCCCCCCATTAAGCCCTCGGTGGGGGGGGCCATTCAGGCTCAGACAGCTGGCAGAGGACCACGTCTCGTTAGCCAGACCAAACTGGGTGGGAGGTAAACTCTGTTCACCTGCACGGAATAGTAATCGCCGTACCAACGCACGCCATCGTCACTGCCGTGTTGATAACCCACCCCCCCCAGCCTCTGTTATTCATATGGCTGACTGCTTCTGTTGTGAGGCTGAATCTCGCTGAATGGCGCCGCTTTTCAGTCGCAAGGGAGCGGGCCGCGTCGTCGGCACGTCCTGCCGAACGCTCCTGTGCGTGGGCGACGACGCGGTGGCATTCCGGACCTGCTGCCCGGCGTATCCCTGCCCACGGAAAGCGGACCGAAGACCAGCCTTCGTCCAGGCGGACTTCAATGGTCGGTGGAGGCTTTCTTCCCGATGTTCGCTGGACCTTCTGTTTCTTCAGCGTCACTGGAAGCCTGGACGTCCTCCTCTTCCTTGGGCCAACAAAAGCTCTTTGCTTTGAATGTCCATCTTGTCAGCGCAGCATGAGTAACCCACCCCCCCGCCAACCTTTATTTACATTAATATGCCCTTCCTGTCACTGCCCTGGGAATTTATGGTGCGGCTAGAAAATCTGATCTTCTCCAAATGCCCAGTAAATAGTGAACACGACACACTGGTGGGGGCCTTTTGCATCTGAAGAAATGAGATTCCGAGTCTCTAACATCTCGCTATGACCTGCGGCCGGTTGCTGTGGAGTGAGCCTGGGTCTTTGCCATGTTAACTGAAGTTTGTTGTTGTTCTCAGGAAGTTTCTTTTCCCAGTCATGAATATTTTAAATTCCACTCCATGCCCAGGCCTCGATACCCTGAAGGAGGTATTCGGACCTGACACTGGTATCCACCCGGTGATGTAACACGCTCTAGCATAAGAGAAATGTGGCCATGCCTGCTCTTCCCTCACCTAACGTGGTGTGTTTGTGTCATGGTAGATTATTTGTACCGGTAGCGGTGAAGCCGCTCTGCATATGGACCTTGGTTGTCCACCCTTTGCTTACGAGGGCGGATGATGGCGTGCTGCACCCCACAGTTGGGAGGGTCTGCTACTGTCCTGCCATCCACGGCTTGCTCCTTCCTGCCTCTAAAACATGTCTGAAGGAGTCCTCAGTACCACAATGCACCACTTCCTTAGCCAGCTAATTAGGGTCATGTGACAGTCACGATCTGTGATTATGGTATTCCCACTGTGGGTCTTTAAACCTTTTAAACAAAGGGGCTCCTTTTAAAATGTTTTCTAAAATGAAATACCGTTATATACATACTGCTTACATGTATATTTAAAATTCCATCTTTGTTAATCTCAGCCTTGTCTCTTATTTCTCGCGATGTTTGCCTCTTTTCCAGTTTAATCGTTTCATTGTAAAGAAAATTAAATGCATCAGTATAGTCGCTGATCCATTAAGTCCTGCATTTGGTGAGGGTAATAATGAATGAAAAAATCCAAACGAATAAATTCCTAGCTGAGAGGGCGGTTATTTAGGTTCTGAGGTTAATTAAGTCCAAGAAAGCCATGAAATGAAGCCATTTTCCCATGAAATAAAATACTGCTATAAAAAGCTGGGGTCCTGAGAAGATGGAATCTGTGGGCTGTTTCTTCCCAAGACTGGCAGTCAGTCAGTGGCCTTAGTCAATATTTATTTATTATTTTTCCTGGTTGTTGCAGAAATGTTTGGGAGCCCGACACGAGCTTTGTGCCAGAAGTATAAGCAATGGCCAATCTGTGACATGCTTGCATGACAGGAATGCCCATCTCTATTTCAGTTATAGTTCATCGGAAAGTAAAGGAAGGAAATGTTTGCTCCCATGTGTATTCAGAACCAGCAGTTGCATGTGTGATGTACAATAGCTAGAAATGCAGCGTATTTCGGAATAATTAGAGCTGCTCTGTGGTTTTACTCCCGTTGGAACGGAGAGCTCAGTGTGACATCACTCTGCCATGGCTACAATCGTGGAGGGAATGATGGATTAGCGTCCCACCTGGATGGCAGTTGAAATAGACCCCCCGCTCCGCTTCGAAGCTCTTTCAGTTACATAACCCTCTGCTGAAAGTTTATCAAGAGGAAGACGAGTGTTTGATTTGTAGGCAAAGCAGTCTGTGAAATCGCTACAGATACTGTTACAAATGCTCTAAAGTATTTTAATTAGCGTAAATCACCTCATAGCTTTATTATTGCTTACTTTTCTTCCTACATCCTGGCTGAGAGGACGGTATTGAATAATGTCAAGGAACTCAACAAATTAACTCGTGCTACAGATTTAATACCAATATCTTGCTACTAGTTTCTGCCCATCCAGTTTTGAAACTGCTTTGCAAAACCTTCAAATTTCAAATTGTATACTTGATGTACCTTTAGTCGTCTTGGCATCTGTGTATCGTACCATGACGCATTTTGAGGAAACAAAGTCGTGCCAACATGCAAGTCACACCAGACCCAGAGTGGCTGTTGCTGCTTTAAGCTTTTATTTATTTTTGCACTAAGCGAGCGCTGGGGGGATGTGGCGGTGCGCTTGCCGGGGGGGCTGTGCTCCCACAGATCACCGGGGCGTCACGGTGTGGGAAACGCTGCCGTGGGAGAGTCCGCGGAACCCCCCCCCCCCCCAAGGAATGGCGGGGCCCTGGCTAGAGGCCGCCGCATGTTTAGCAGTGTAGCCGTCCCGCAGTCACTGTACAGACCCGTGGGAGGCGCCATATGGCGCCATGTTTGTTTCCGTTCCACACACCTACATCTTTCTCACTCGTAAGAAATTAATTTCACAGGGTGTTTAATTACGCCAGTCACTCCTGTATTTATCATCAAGTGACCCCTTGACAATATGCATGCTACAGTATATAAACTCCTCCTGGCAGGTCTTTTTTACAGGTGGAGGTTAACACACTTGCGCAGTCCTTCACTCGCTGCTTAGCCCATCTATATAGAATAGTGATACTTAGAGTTTCCCCGTGGGAATGAATAGTCTTGGTCTATCCCATCTTCCTCTGTATTGGGCACTTTTCCCCTGCCACCAAGACCTGAACCATACCCTTGCTGAACCCTGAACTGACAGTTTTCCATTGTAAATTATGCCAGCCGTACCCAAACCGTACCCGCACTGACGCGGCGCTGTTTACTAGCAGGAATGACATAACCGAGCTGGTTGCATCACCACCATCCGATTGGTCGAAGTGCTGGGCGATACTGGTGTTCTGTGTCGACATGCATGGATTATCTGAAGGAAACAAAGGGCATATTTTATATATTATTCGTTATTAGTAGTCTCGCCAGTCGTGACGTATCGATGCATTCCCGATAACTTAGAACTTGAAAATTGCCAACCACCTGCTTAGACAATACTACAGAACCGCTGAACAGAATGGATTTGTAATGCAAATTTATGCATCCGAATGGTAATTCCGCTAGTGTTTGATGCTAACGTAAGACGGTGATTCTCGCAGGCTTGCTAGCGGACATCGGCACATAGTTAATCATGATGTACACTTTGTGAACATTAAACAAGCGTCTCTTCAGTTTTACGTCGTCGTCTTTCTCCAAGCCCGGCACTGCCTGTACTGAGCTGACCCTGCTGGAGTGGAAAGCAAGCTGGATCCGCACTGTAACTGTAGTCTTTTTGCGGTCCGGCTTGGTTCCTGTATGCCACTGCCCACTGGAAAAGGCCCATGTGAGACAGACACGTATACAGGTGGGAATAAGCTTGGGAGTCTGAGTACAGGGTCCGCCAGCGTGCATTGCCCCTCGAGCTCGGGGATAAGGGCTTTGTTGAGGGGCCTACGGACATGTTAGTATTTTGTCAAAGCCGGGGCTCGAACTAGAGAACTTTGGATCACAGTCAGAGAGGCCTACCCTGCTGAGGACTACCACCCCAAAGAATTAAGACTTCTGTGTGTTTCCTACGAGCTAAATCCCCAAGCTCCGTGGAATGAGGGTAGTACTTTATCTCTTGAGCTACAGGATCAGACCTTTACACCTTTTTCAGATTTCTCTAGGTATTCCCAAGTAGGTCCTATCAAGGGTGCTTCAGTAGGACACTTCCTGGGACTCGAACCAGCAACCTTTGGACTGAGTCAATATCTTTTAGCCAAATAGGCTTCCTGTTGACTTGTTACCTGACTCCTGTTCTGAAGCACTGGAAACGGAATGCAAACTGGGAACACTGGTCATACAAGGATTTTTTTTTCATCCAGCTATATTATACTTGCTTTCTGTAGAGGTTTTGGTGGATATGTTTTTTTTCTTTTTTTTTTCTTGCATTTAGGCATCTGTAGGTATCATACAACTCTGCCTAATATAATCACACATTCTGAATATGAATCCTTCAATAGGCAATTCCCATCTTCTAGAAAGTCCTGGCTTGGCGCTTTGCTCTTGAGTGCATGCTGGTATAAAGTGGGCTGCCACTGCAGAAATTGGTGTGAATGCATTTGCCTGAGCTTTCTAGTGGTGTGCTGTGGTTTATTGCCTTGCTGGAAACTGGGTAGTCCATTTTAATGGAGCAATATGTTTTATCAATGCATTTCTTCCGTTTTTAGACTACCTCTCAAGCTGATCTTCTGAATCCATGATATTGATCCTGAAAGTTATTGCATATGTAACTGGAGGGAAGTCTTGAGCAAAACTTTCATTTTAAGAACACTGGGAGTTGTTTACAAAAGTTTCTACACAGGAAATATGCAAAATTGACCATTAATGCCTAACAAAAACAAGATAAATCCATTTAATGTGGTTGTGTCTGAGTACAGTTGGTAAATTTTTTACTAATAAGGCATTTTTTTCATTTCCATTCCCTCGTTGAGTGAATCATTTTTTTAACGAAGCCCGATCTTGCATAATAGCCAAAGTCCTAGGGGCAAGTAGTCAGACGTACTGTACGTGTTTGTGGAGCGGCCCGATTCTGGAACAGTCATCCGTAGAGCCCGCAAGAAAGAGAACAAAGGTTAGTGTGAAGTTAAATACCACAAAGCAGGACGGACAGGCAGCAGATGCCTGCATTTCACCACCAAACCGACTGACGATTATTTGGTGACTTGTGGTAATTCCCCCCTTTATGTGATGTTGGGCATTTGTTTATGCGATTGCTTTTTGTGAGGCAAGGAAGTGCGTTTGGATCAAGGAAGCAACTCTGTGTCCCTTGTCACACTTGTAACATTCATGATTCGGGCGCGTGTGTGTCACGGTCACCCATTCTCATACCACACAGAATGCAGGTCGCGGTGCCAGGTGCATGTTGGGTAATTTTCTGGAAACTGGTGATCACTGCAACAATCTGAAAGCTTAATCGTTGATGGAATAATTACATTTTTTTATTATGTCATGCTATTGCCATAGTTCTGATGCGGATTTTTCCATGCTGGGTGGTGCGTTATTCGGCCCTTGGTGTCAACTTGCCGCTCTGTGGTGGTCCGTAAGGGGAAGGCTGGCTTTGCTGCAGACACGTGGGTGTGGTACAGAAAGTCTGGCCGCCTCTCCCGTGTCAGGAGGCCCCTCCCAGCCTCACAGAGCCGCCGTACACTCATACACCCAGGAGGGGAGCCCTGTAGTGGTTTCACATCATAATTTCTCTCAGGTTAGTGAAGCATGTGCTGGCTCCTCCGGCAGGGAAGCGGTGCTTGGGACTCGTGAGGTGACTTGGCAGCTAAATCTCTTCATTTTTAGTTTCAGTGAAGAAACCGCTCTCTCCAGAGTGTCCACGTCAGAATTGCTGTCAACCCATCTTCTGCGCTGGCCGCTTGCTTTTGTGACTGGGTGGGGACCCTGCCCTTGCCCTTGCAGGTTTGGGGTCTATGCCCATATCCAGAATGTTGTGGGTTCAAATCTCGAACCCTACAGAGTAACCATGCTTCGGCTGGGCCTGTAACCCCAGTCACTCCAGGGACTCTATCAGAATCTGCTGTCCGATCCTCAGCTGTTTGTGTGTTAGACAAAACAATCTGCTAAATAAGAAAGTGAGATGTGTTTAGATCCACAGCTGCCCCCCCCCCCCTTATATTTTTAGTGGCGCTGCGTCCTGACAGTTTAAACAGTTCAAATCCCATGGCAAGCAGTGTAATGGCATCACCGCTAGGAACTTCAGAAAAAAACCCTTCATCCCGAAATCGCTCAAGGTCGCCTGATAAGTGTCCTGATCCTGCACTCGTACCCTGAGCGTCACTCTCACCTGTATGTGCCTGCATGTGTGTGCGTCTCACAGGAGAGTATGATGGGATATGTGAATACTGGAGTTTCGTTGTGCTTGCAATCTGTACGACGACAATAAATGCATTCTATTCTGTCCCAAGTGTGTTTGTCTCCAGTTACAACCTGCTGGCTAGGCATTATTCAGCCATGTCCGCCAATCCGCGCGCAGCACCTGACACAGATATTGTTTTACGTCAGCGTGGGGCCCAAACATGTAACTAGGGGGCGCTAAAACAGAGCCTTGGCCCTCCCCTACTGTGCTGAGAACCGTCCCGAGAGCGGTGGGGCTCTGTCCACACCCACGGCGAACGCCTTTACTGAGGTACTGCTTAATGGGAGTTTCCCAGATTTTTAGGCAGATTTTCTGATCTAATCTGCAGTGCGAATGACTCATTGGTGTGTGCAGTTGCACTGACCTCTCTCTCTCCCTCCCTCTCTCTCTCTCCGGCTCTCTCTCTCTCATTCTCTCTCTCTCAGGTATCTGTATCAAATGTGGCAAAGGTGTGTACGGAGCAAGTCAGGCCTGCCAGGCCATGGGAAATCTTTACCACACCAACTGCTTCACCTGCTTCTCCTGTGGTAAGGCTGCCCGTCTGCTGCCCGTCGGCTGCCCTGCCTTACTGACAGTGAAGCTCTGCTTGCACTCGTTCTCTTTATATGTCCTCCCCAACTGTTTATTTAAACTTGTTAATGGAAAACTATTAATATAAATCATAGCCTAGCATTAAGGACCTCTGTTTCGTGCCGTGCAACACATTAAGTCTCATCTTGGAGTTTTATTTAGCTTAGTCGTGAAGGAGATGTTTCGCTAAGTGTGTGTGTGTGTGTGTGTGTGTGTGTGTGTGTGTGTGTATCCATATGCGTATGTTTGTATCTCTTGCTTTTAATCGGAGTTCTTGAGCACTGTTCTTCTGCTGCACTGGTGTTCTGATTCAGGCACGAATGAATTCATATTTCACAATTGCAGGGGCCAGGTTTTTTTTTATTTTTTATTGTATATTTTTTGAGTATGTGCAAAATTTGTCAGAAACGAAGACAAAATGCGCCCAGTGCTTCTCCCAGAGCAGCCTTTCCGGCAGCCATGCTTAAAAGCCCCGCTAGTGCAGACGATCCACCCAAGGGTGGTGAGTAAGACCCCCAGCTGACACCTGTGTGCCCAAGACGCGGCCAGTCAGGCGGCATGTGGGGAGCGTGTGTGGGCAGGCGGCGCTGCGTCTGGAAGGTGTGACGGGCAGGCAGGCGGACAGACAAGCCTCCTGTCCCTCGGGGGGGGTCCTTCACGTGTCACATGGCTCAGCAGAACTTGACACGAAAATGCTGCTCATCGCCGCAACACCTGTGACTAAACTGGGACATTCTAGCTTTGCAGCTATGAGGTGTAAATATTTCTTGGTGGGATTGTGGATGTCCTGGGGGTGGGGCAACATCTAGAGACACGCCCATTCGTCTCACCTGACCAATCATGGCCAGTCTAATGAGCTGGATTTTGCTGTATCCTCCTGATACCCAGCTCTGTATCCTGTTCGTAGCCCACCAATCTGGCATGTTGCCCCTTGTCCTGATGCCCATTTCTGTTCCTCCCCGTTATACGTCTCCCCTCAATACTCGGTCCCTTCCCCTACTCCCATCCCCGTGTCACACAGCTCTGTCGGCCATCCTTATTGAGGGAGGTTATAAAGCAGGGGTAGGGAATCTGAACCATGGACAGCCACCATGGGTGCGGGTTTTTGAGGTGACCTCTCCGTTAGCCAATAACAGCGGGTCGCCAGGGCTGGAGTTGAGAACCACTGCTTTATTATTGGCGGACTGAGAGGCCATCCCAAAAACCTGCACTGGCTCTCCATGGATCAGGATCCCCACCCCTGTTTTACAGTGACCAGTAGCTTTGCAATCTCCCATCCAAGTGGGGCTGCTCTCTTAAGCCACATTATTCACCTGCCCTGTTTTTAGTAAACGTAGCCTTCGTTGTGCCCATAACTGGAAGTTATGGGGATTCATCGATTTTAGCTGCATTGGCAAAGTATTATAAGCTTAAGGAGTCTTGGTACTGCAGATATCTATGACATTAAGGTACATCTCCCAGGTGAGAGTGGGGAATAAATCAGAATTACAGCAGTGCTTTCAAATGTTAAGCTATCCAGCAGTATGCATTTCAGTAAAGCCAGTTCTGATTGGCTGATTGGCTAGTACATGAATTAAGATCGCTTCTCCCAATAGGCTACTGCACAGGTGTCAGACTCCAGTCCTGGGGGGCCGGAGCCCTGCACATTTTTGGGTTTCCCCTCATTTAACACACCTGATTCAACTCCTTGTGCTAATTACCACACAGCTCATTAGCTGAATCATTTGTGGTGGAACAGGGAGAGAGCTAAGCTACACAGGGCTGCGGCCCCCCAGGACTGGAGTTTGGCACCTCTGGGCTAATACCTGAGTCAACTTCTCTCCTCCATGTCGCAGTGATGGTAAATGCCTCTTTAGCACTGCATAGGTGGAAGGAGAACAAAAGTTGATTTCTGCCTGAAGTTGATATGCATCTCTTTAGTAATTGATACTGTAACAATCAAAATGTTTCTTTTTATTTACTATTTCTTTAACAAATTATGGACAATTTTAAAGTAGTATAATAAAGCCTATAAGAGACAATTTTATGAAGAGCAGAGCTTTTGGAGAACGACATGTTATCAGTAAAATATGGGTACAGGGGTGATGTTTGATAATGTTAAGTGTGCTACTGTAGAATGGCTGTTTTTAGATTAGCAGTAGAAACAGCATGTTCCTTAAGTTTGTGAATTTCCTTTTTGCAAAATCCTGCTATGTGAGTCAGCGTAGACTAAACTGAACTGCCGTGTAACACAGTAACTAGATAACTCTTTGTCCCATGTCGTTTTACCCTGTTTGTCTGCAGGAAATGCGCAAGTAAACAACTCATTGTGCTTAGTCATTGTACCAGGACAAATCACAATAAACCCTTTGAATCCATTGAATCAAGGTGTAATAACCAGTTTAACTATCATGTCTATGCCTTTGCTTCATCGAGGCAGCGGAAGGATGCTACATGTGACTTAAAGTACATGGTTCTGTATTGGTGACCTAATGATGGACACAGAAGGCAGACGTGCCTCTTACTGCAGATTCAGGCCGTAACCTGCCCTGTAACCTGCTTTGTTGCTAGGGTAGGATTTACAGGTCCTTTCACTGCTCTGATGTAAGCAGGATCGAGTCCAAATTCTCCGCTTCCATGTTAGGGAACCTGGATCTGTGTTTGCCAAATGTTTCTTTGTAAATGTGCCCCCCACCCCACCCCCCAAACACACTAACACACGCACAGATTTGGTATCTATATCTTTCTGGGGACTCCATTTCTGTGGGCATAATCCTATTCCTCACCATGATACCTTAACCACTACCCAGCCCTAACCAAACAATATACTATACCTTTGTTTTGTGATCGCATTCACATTTTTTTTTTAATTCAGGATATTCTTGTGGGGACAGAAAAAATGTCCCTACAAAGTTTGGTCCCCACAATGTAGTATACTTACACACACACACACACACTCTCAGACCACCTTACCGCTAGAGCTCAGGAGGACTTTAATCTGACTAGGTGCACAAATGTCTTGGTATCAGTTTGGGGAAGTGAGTCACACACTCCTTCATGCTCCACACGGCGCCACCCACTGGACATCTCAGCGCCTTCCTTAGCACAGTATTTGTGTTCCAGACTCAATGCACAAACCTTTTACCGTTTTTTTTTTTCCTCATTAAAATATAGCAGCTTCTGTCGGTGTGTGGAGGTGTTTTTTAGGATGGGCTCCTGTCTTAGGAAGATCCCATTTATTTGTGATTGTAGCCCTTCTGTGTCACAGTGTGTCTGGCGTGACCATGGAGACGGGGGGGGGGGGGGGGGGGNNNNGTGGTAAGGAGGCTATGATCAAATGAACAGAGGAGACCGGCAAGCCTGTACTCGCCCAGGGTGCGGGGGGTGAGACTCCAGGGTGCGGGGGGTGAGACCACAGGCCCTAATGAATCATTTGTATGGTTTCCAGTCTGAAGCATCTGGGAGTCTTGCTGTCAGGCGCAGTGTCTGCGCGAGATGAAGACCTGCCTGTTTTGGCCAGCGGTGTAGCCCGTCTGCGTGTGCCTGCCCCCCCACCCGCCCTGTTACGGGGACGCCCCTTCTGTGAGGTCACACGGTCCGCAGAGGGATCCTGCTGTACAGCCTGTCGAGTTTCCGTTCCCCTTGTGGACCAGGAGCTGTCATACATGTCGGTATCGAGCCCCTTGCTGCACCCTGTGCATCAGGCATGAAGTGTCCATCCATTAGGTTATGTAATCTTTTCCCCCACTGGGACCCTCCTGCCCCCCCCCCCACACACACACACTCCCTCATTGAACATCAGCCTGAAAGCTCTCAATCAGTCTGAAGTCGTGCGGAGCTTGGTGGCCGTGAGGATGGGGGTGTGGTTCTGATTCCGGCTTGGTGGTTCTGGTTCCGGCTTGGTGGTTTTTCACGGATCTGCTGTGGGGTCGTCTGGAGTGGCCAGCGGGGTGGGGGCTGGTATGGCGTGCTGCAGCGGATCTCTGGCTTGGGTTCCACCTTTGTCACATTCTTCATTCATCCCCCGTTCCAGATTCTCTGGTTCTCGTTTCTCTTGTTTCCGCTACGAGTCTGTCATCTAATACGTTTGGATTTCCCCAATGCAGCTTAAGCTCGTGGGGTCTCTGAGGAAGGGTCGTCCCCGTGGCCAGCCTGTGTTTAACACAGGCGTGTCCCTGACACTGTCGGCCTTCCACAATGCGACTCCTTCCACCCCCTCTTTCCGCTCTGCTCTGTGATGTCAGCAGACTCCCTCTCCCCCAAAGCTGTCCAATCAGATTCTCTCTAATCAGACTAATGAGTCAAGCCTGAGGCCTGACAGCTTTTTGGTTTTTGGGTGACAAACTAAGTCCCATTTGTTTATCTTGACGTGAATACTGATTGGCTGCTTTAGCTCACATTTATCTGGTACTGGGTAGGACCCACATCTGCCACCCTAATCGCTTCAATGGGTTTTCTATTCAGTGATGCCTTTTTGCCACAGTTCTGTTGTACTGAGGTGTTATTTTTGCATTTGTGGCCTTCCTGTTAGCTTTAACGAGTCTGGCCATTCTCCTCTGATCTCTGTCATTAACTAGCTGGTTTCGCCCACAGTCTGCCCCAGACTGGATGATTTTTATTTTTTTCTTTAATTCACCACGCCATTTTCTGTAAACTCTAAACACTGTTGCGTTTGAAATTCCCAGGTAAGAGGCTACTTCTGCGATGCTGGAATCGCCACAGCTGCTCCTGGCGCTGGCGCTAACGCTGGCGCTAACGCTGGCGCTAACGCTGGCCCTCCTGCCGATTAGCCACTCAGCGACTGCACCTTATAATCCTCCCTCTTCACTGCATGTATCCCTCTTCAGCTCCAGGATTCCCGGTTTAGAGGAGCAGGCAGTTTGCTTTAACGAGAACGTGTATCTAATAAAGTGCTCATTAAATTTACTCTATGCCACTGAATGAGAAGAAAAAGGCTTTCTTCGTGCTTTACTGCATATGTTCGTTTTTTGCATGCTAGAAGAAATTTTGCCTATCTTCTGAGGATATTTGAAGCTAACAGCTCTTCCATTAAATCTTCACTGACTGGATTTCCTGTCACGCATCTGCTGAAGGGTGTCTTAACATCACCTGAGAATTGAAGGCAGTGAAGGACTTGACAAGCGGCAGTTTTCTTGTATTTAGTGCCTGAAAAGTCAGCTGTGATAATGATATATAATATAATCATATATAATCATATATGTATATAATCATTCACACAATGACTATAGTGGACAAAAGTATTGGGACACCTGCCGATTATGCCTACAGATACTTTTGACATTCTAAATCCATAGGCATCAGTATGGGGTTGATCTTCTCTTTGCAGCTATATCAGCTGCCACTCTTCTGGGAAGGCTTTCCACAAGATTTTGGAGTGTGTCTGTTGGAATTTTTGCCCATTCATCCCCAAGAGCATTTGTCAGGTTCAGCTCTGATGTTAGACTTCAAGACCTGGCTGGCAATGTTCATTCTAGTTCAACCCAAAGGTGTTTGTTGGGGTTGAAGTCAGAGCTTTGGGATTCTGTGGGATTCTTCAGGGTTCTGTGGGAGCCAGTCAAGTTCTTCCACACCAAACTCACCCAGCCATGTCCTATTGGACCTTGCTTTGTGCACTGGGGCACAGTCATGCTGGAACAGAAAATGGCCTTCCTCAAACTCTTCCCAAAAAGGTGGAAGCATAGAATTGACCAAAATGCCTTGGTATACTGAAGCACTATGAGTTCCCTTCCCTGGAACTAAGGGGCCAAGCCCAGCCCCTGTAAAACAACCCCATACCATTATCCCTCCTCCACCAAACTTTACAGTTGGCACAATGCAGTCAGGCAGGTAATGTTCTCCTGACATCGGCCAAACCCAGACTCATCCATCAGACTGTCAGACAGAGAAGCACGATTCGTCAGACCACAGAACACCTTTCCACTGCTCCAAAGTCCATGGTGGCGTGCATTACACCACGTCATCCAACGCTGGGCATTGTGTTTGGTGATGTGAGGCTTGTTTGGTGAGGTGAGGCTTGCCTGTAGCTGTTCGACCATGGAAGCCCATTCCATGAAGCTCATGGCTCACGGTTTTCATGCTGGGGTTTATGCCAGAGGAAGTTTGGATCTCTGCAGGTATTGAATCGGAGAGAGAGTTGATGATTTTTACGCACTATGCACCTCAGTATTCGGCAATACCGCCCTGTCACTTTGCATGGTCTGCGACTTCATGGTTGAGTTTCTGTTGGTCCTGGATGCTTCCACTTTGCAGGAATACCACTCAAGGTTGACCGCGGAATATGTAACAAGGAGGAATTTTCACGAGCTGACTTATTGCAAAGGTGGCATCCTGTGTATATATAGTGTATGTTTGCATGTGTATGGTTCAGTACTACATACCCTTTGGTCCAGGGTGTGCACGCATTAGTAATGATCAAGGTATCCGCTTTTGCTAATCCATTTTAAATTGTCATCTTTTGAGGTATTTTCCTGCCATTGGTGAGATGAGCATATTATTCCAAAATGCTTTGTTGAATTGATTCCAGAGTCCACATTTTTTGTTTGTGTTTGTATGGCGTCCTGTGTTCTGGCTATTTTAGACGCAGTGAGTCCACTGTAAGCACCAGTTTCTAAGTCTTTTTTTTTTTTTTTGTCTTAAAGCTCAGTGCCCAGTGTTAGGGGAACAATTATGGCCGTTTCTGACTGCTGAGCTGGTGCCAGAACATTCCAGGGAAAGTCTGTTTTTATGTTACCTTCAGCCTGGTGAAGAATTTCACTTCATTTTCACTTCTAAGTCCGGCTGGCATTTGTGCCTTTTCTGGAATAAACTGATTGTTCATATATACTTTGTGTGTTTGTGTGTATGTAATATACATATATACATATCATATACTCATAATACATCTGAAATATTATTGGGTTTCTCCATGCTGGTTTTATTTTTATTTTTTGACTCTGTCACCAACTTGCAGTCAGTGTCTCGCTTCCTGATTGTAATGGAAAAACAAACAGTGACTCTGGCTCAGCCGCACTCTCGCTTGCCGCGATGCTGCAGGGAAACGGCTTCAAGGTCCTGGATGGGACTATGGCCAGACGCTCCCTAGCTGAAAGGCACCGGACAATGGAGCAGGAGGGACGGAGAGATGAGGAAAGAGGGACGGGGAGTGGGAGTCCCGCCGGACCCATCCCCACTGAGCACATCCCCAGTCGCTGGGACTGGTTCCTGGGCGCCCATGAATAGGACAAGCCTGTGACCTCAGGCCGAAGGAATGTCCTTGTTTGCACAGGCCCTGTGGCCGTGTGGGACCATCCCCCCCCCGGGAGCCGGTCTTTGTCCCGGTGCCTCTCCTTAGGTGCCTGTTGCCCAACTTGTATCGTTCCACTCAGTGCGTTAAAAGAATTCCAGCAAATGAGGGCTGTAAGAGCGGCTCAGATTGCACGTCCACAGGATCGCATTAATAATATCCCCCCCTTTTTGGGTATCAGCAGCTCGGTGCGGGAGTCAGGGCCGGCAAACCTGTATTTCTGACTTTCTGATTTTTTTTTTTTTTTTAATCATTGTGCTTTGGTGTCCTCGTCGCGAGAGCTTGTATCTTTAAATACGGCTTCAGTCATACCTGTAACGGGTCCATCAATGGACAGGTGCCCATCTCCACTGAAAGGCACCTCCCGACCGGCGTCTCGTCTCACGGGAGGAGGGTAACTCCAGACGGTTCCCTTGTGCGGTTCCCTGATGGTGGAATGATCTGCCATCTCCCTCTCCATCCTAAACGCCCGAAGACCCATCTGTTACATGAATTCCTTCACTAACATATTTGAATGCTCTTGTGTTTATTAGCACTTATCTTATTAGGTTCTTGCTTTGTTGATAATTATGTGGACTTGTATACTGTTTACGCTTGTGGCCGCCCGCCCGCGCGGAGCGTATGCCTAGCTGCCTCCTTGACCGCATGTACGGTGTCCGCTATTCGCTCCGCTAACACGTCGCTTCGGAAAAACGTGTCTGCAAAATATCAACAGAACTGCAGGGTATTTTGGTTTAAAGAAAATCTCAGTATTGTTTCAAAGGCTAAAAGGGGGCTCAGAAATGGGTTGGTCGTGCCGTGTGTGTTTTGTGTTTTAATGAATTACTCATTAAAAAGGATCGGAAAGCTTGCTTTGTGGTCTATGTTGTACTGTAGGTATAAAGACTTGTAAGGAGTGGAGAAAGTCTCAAAGGATGGTGTGAGAGTGCAATATGCTGTCGGGATGTTTAATGCAAGGAACAAGTGTAAATTTTAGATATACAGGATTACGCTTGTAAAGGCAGGTCTGATATTGAATGCTGTTGTCTGAAATGTGTTCTAAAAGATACAGACAGGCAGGTCTATATTTGGGTGAATATGTTAATGAGCTGTCTCTGAGGCAGAACTGAGTCGCCAGACTGAGCTTCGGATGTTTGGAAACTATTTAGCTTTTGTTGTTTTTTATTAGGTGATATATTGTAGACCTCTGAGTGCTAATGATACTGAGGGTGAGATGGGGGGCGGCAGGGGGGCTCCCGAGTGAAAGCTGCAGTGTACACACTGAGGATGAGATGGGGGG
>JAODJW010000007.1:12724624-12743808 GCA_026777045.1 Hyperopisus bebe
ACCAATAGTTTCAACAGTCTATAAATTAACCCATAGAAGAGTGTTTAGAAGCAGCCCTGTTTACCACACACAGTACTGGATTCTCCCTGTTTGCTCTTTGTTGGCATTTTCTGAACAACCATGTACTATTTTGGTAATGTGGAGGTCAATGGTCCATAAGCCCATCCCTGTCATATCTTACTGATGTATTAAGGTTTGTTTGTCGTACCACAATTAATTGTCTTTGGTTTGTCCACCTGTTCACATGGCTTTTCAGCAAACGTGTGTTTTCTAAGGTAAACTTGTCATCTTCGAATGTGTTAAGTTAGATTGAAATTCCCGCAAACAGTACATTGGAACCCACATCCTCCTTCCTTCAGTGGCCACATACAGATGGGACCTGCTTTGCTTTTCTCTTCTAGGGTTTTTGCACCTAAATGCGCCTCCTGTAAGCAGCCCATCCTTCCTGCCCAGGTAACACAGCATCTTGTGCGTAGAGTCAGGCCATAATGAGTTGAAGTTGTGCATGAACACACATCCATCTTTGAAAAAGACAGACTCTGTATCCGGGGGCAGTTCTGGGATTTGACCCTTAGGGGGGGCTCAGTCTCCAGGAAGTATGGTATGAAATCACTAAACGGACAAGCGGGTACAGAAAATGAATGAATGGATAGATAGATTTAGAATAATAGTTTTTCTAGGCAGCTAAGACAGAAAAGCAGGATGGCTGAAGCTTCCCTAAATAGGATCTAGAATCTTCTGTTCTCTGTATTAATGTGTGTGTGTGTCTTCTGCCAGGGTTCTGAAGAGACCATCAGGGTTGTGTCCATGGAGCAGGATTACCACGTGGAGTGTTATCACTGTGAGGTAGGTCGCCGCGGTGTGTGTGACGTGTATGCGTGTATGTGTGTGAGAGCGTTCCTGTAAAGGCCAGCCAGACAGACTGGTGTCCATGGTCTTGCTTTCTGCCATGAAGGCATTACTGCATTCCACAGCTACTCGGAACAAGCTGACCAAAACTGGGTAAAACAACCAACAATAAAATCACTAAAGATCTGCCCTTCCCCCAACAGCAGTGCTCTTATCTGAAAGGTTATAAGATTATTTCCTGGCTTAGTTCCTAAGTGATTATTATTAATCCTATCTGGAAAAAAATCCAATACTATGCTTATAGTCTAGATAACAGTCAATGTAGGTTTACAGTTAATCAAACCATGATAAGGTCAACCGAGCTGTTTGGTAGACTGGTCCTGGTAAACACCACACTCTGCTGGTTATTGTCTGTGTGTTTATCTGGTGGTCCTCATTATTGGCTGCCCGCACCTCCCACGCGGTGTTTGGTGGTTGCTTTTGTATAACGAGCTCATTTAATGGTTTTACACCACTGTCGCTTCCAACAAAGACATGGAGCTCCCAGCAAACGGAGGAGAGTGGCCTTCTTAGGGACATGTTTGCAGGGATAGATAAGCCAGCTGATGGCACTTGCCCTGGTTCGAGTGAGGTTCCACCTAGTTGTTATACCACCACAGCCCACAGGACTCCACCTACTGGCAGGCAGCTTGCGGAGTATTTTTTCCTGTATGGGGGGGCTCTGCAGTCCCCAGTGTTTCCGCGGGGTGGTCATCAGACGACAGCATTCGTGCACTGGGGCACGCATCCCGTGACGTTTACACACTATGCCACGAGCCCCAGGCAGTATCTGGCTCATTGTTAGCTTAGCCGCCGTCACACGTCGCATTCGTCACGCCAGCTAACGGTCGTGCCCGCTGGAAACGAAAGACAGACCCTGAGTCACCGTGAGCCCAGATGAACCTTAAACAGTCATCAAAAGCGAATGAAAGAAAACAAAGTTTCTCCTAATTAGGAAGGGGGGGAGGCAAACAGAGGTTTACCACACATGATTTTTCTGTGCTCGTTAAAAACGTAGCCAAGCGTGAGTCACACGCTGAGGGGTGCCGGATCATTCTGCTGTCTCAGCTGGCGCCCTTTAGACTGTTCTGGCTCCGGTTGCTTCTCTCATTAACCGCCAGCTCCCCGCCCCCCCCCCCGCCTCATCCCTCGCCTGCCGTGTGCCTGCAGTGTGGCTCAGCGTTTGGGAGTCTCCATCATCGGCCTTAAATGAACTTCAGGTGGCTGCTTTTAACCCCTGAATGTAAACTGCAGAGCCAGGCCCCTCCCCTCATCTCACTCATCTGGGGGGGGCTCACCACCTGTGATCAGCTGCAGGTTTGAGCCCTGGCTTAGAAAGTCTCATGCCCCTTGACCCCTTTTCAGAGCCCTTAACCCCCTGAAATGCTCCAGGCCTCCACGTGACCTGACCCCAGGCTTCGCTTTTTATGTTACCAAAAGTGGAATAATACAAATGTACAGAAAAGGCTGCAAAAAGAATCATTCTAGTGTAACTGTACTTGTGCAAATGGCAAATAAGGGATCATTTCATGTCATCATTTCATGTCATTGTTTCATCTCATTTACGCAGGACTGCGGACTTCAGCTGAATGATGAGGAGGGGCACCGCTGTTACCCCCTGGACGGGCACCTGCTCTGCCACAGCTGCCACCTGCGCAGGCTCAAGCCGCAAGTGCCCCAGCATCTACCCCAGGGCTACCCCATGCATGTCACCGAGCTGTGACGCCCCCAGCGTGGCACTTGAGAGTGTGACTGGACACCAAAATGGGGGAGGGGGGCAGGAAGGAGGCAGGGGCCCGAGACGGGCCCGACACTGTGGGGGAACGTGCACATCAGCCCCAGCGGGGCAAAAAGCGGGACCCGGTGTCACTACAAGGGCACCTCCTGTCACTCATGTGTCCCCAGCCAGCTCAGCGTGAGGTCATCAAAGTGTCAAAGACCGTGATAGGTCAAGGCCACTATGCTGGCCCCGCCCTCGGCCATGTTAAGTGGAGCTCTGTCACTCCTGCTTTTTGGGGCAGGTGCCCATTTCATACAGCTGATTTGACCTGCCCTTGCCCTTTAACCCT
The DNA here is from genome assembly GCA_026777045.1 of Hyperopisus bebe. Classification (NCBI taxonomy): domain Eukaryota; kingdom Metazoa; phylum Chordata; class Actinopteri; order Osteoglossiformes; family Mormyridae; genus Hyperopisus; species Hyperopisus bebe. Next base: position 12,727,582 of record JAODJW010000007.1, read on the forward strand.
TTGCATTCCAGAAAATGATTTTGTGACCCCTCCCCCCTCAGTCCTCCACGACTGAAGATGCAGTCTGAGGAGCCCCAGCTGCACCCGCAGCTCTCCTGCAGGGGGGGTGTCTGATCCTCTGGTCCGGCCCCTAACTGGGAATTTTGCACTTAAGCTGGTTGCCCTGTGACTGGCTCTCCCCTCTGCTCCACTTGGCAGTTCTGTGTTTTCTTCTTGGCTATGCAAAGGAACGGCTCCCCTGCTTGTCACCCGCGCGCCGATCCCCTGTGCCGTGTGACACGCCGTTAGAGGACCCCTGTGCCGTGTGACACGCCGTTAGAGGACATGTTGGTGGGGCTAACTGCCACTCGCCTGGCCGTTTGGCAATTTTTAACATAATATAATCTTAAAAGATCTATGAGCAGTCATTAATTATAATATTCATAATGATTTAGATGTACATAGGCTGTACAAATTTCTTTTTATAAAATTATATATATTGAATAAGCATAAGGATTTAAAATAGATTTTTTATTTTTTATTTTTTTCTTTGCCCATTGTCCAATGGAGTTCGAGGATTGGTATGTGACACACAGTCTTAAGATGCTATTGGTCCATTGCCCCCTTTTTATAAGTGGGGAGGGGGGCACATTCAAGAATTTCCCGTTATTATTGGTGTCCAGTTATGGTTCGCAAACCTTTAGAACCTCCATATTTTTGTTCTGACACTGGTTTTTTGTAGCTGAAAACTGTGTTTAAAAACTGTACAGATGGCTTCATCTTTACCTAAACACGACGCCTTCAAGCGCACACAGTGCGCGGTAAAGTCATTTACGAGAGTCACCAAGAAACTGCTGACATTTTTAAATGGGGGAGGGGTAGTATTACGGGCATGGCGCCAGGGTGCAGGTATGAGGGGTGGGGAGGGGGTGGGGTGGGTGCTGGTAGTGTTTTAGGGATGGGGGTTACTCTGCATTGCGGAGCAGGAAACCCCAGTGTTCAATGTGCATGTAGCTATTGGCCATGCCTGCATTGCCCCGCCCCACCCGCCGCTGTAGGACGAATAGCAGCTGCCCAGCGAGGGCCAATCAGAAAGTGCACATCCGTGTGCACACATTAGTACTACTGAGTATGAAAAGCACCGTGTGGACCAGAAGAAGAATAAGGCAGGATGTGTATTAAGCGTTTGCTCCAGGATTTTTTTTTCTGGAACCGGTAATATGTTTTGATGGAAAAGAAAGTCTTCAACCAGAAAGAAAAGAAGAAAAATCACATTTAAATGCTTTGAAATGCTTCTGGTACATTACAGACCCACTGAGGTGCAGCGATGACTCATACTGTTACTCTTGACATTTTCAGCACAGGTGAAAGCACATCACGTCTTAAAACTTTAATGCTGAAGAATAACTTTGAAACTGTAGATTCTGTCAAATGATGTCATAGATGGCTGGGAAAAAAAACAGGACCAGAAAAACCACACTATGTCTTTCAGTTTGGGAATCGTGTGTGTAACGCTTGGAATCCCTCTTGTATTCCATACATGTAGCTTATCTGTACAAAATCGTAGTCTTTGTCTTCGATCACAAATGTAAACGCTTCACGATCCCCTCCTCGGCCGGTTCGTGTCAGACATCGTTCAGTGTTCGATTGTGTAGCTGGTTCGTCGAGGAACAGAAATGCAATGTGTAGATTTTATTTATCTAAATAAATTTCTAAAGCTATTTAATGTCTTAAAGGTCAAAAGTGTCATTTAACCTTAGATGTTATAACCTGCTTTTTCCCCCCAATAAACTGGTTTTCTAGTTAAACGGAGTCCTTTTTTTGTCTAGTGTATGAGACGTTTTGGATGAGTTGAATTAGAAATGACCCTGTTTCTTCTATCCTTAATCCGTTTAATTTTTATCCTTAACACGTTTGCCGTGTTTAATCCATATTCATTTTCTCTGTTACCCTCCGTTTTCCATTTACCGCTGGAGCTGCTTTTAAACGTTTGCCGTGTTTGTGGTCGGACGTCTCGTACGGTGATTCCCCTTCCCCTTTGGCCCTAAGGATTACAGCAATTATCCTGGAATGGCATCCAGCAGACATCAGCCTTGGCTTGGTATGGGAGGTAATTGCAGCGTGGCACGCAAGGGGACGTAAGGCTGACTTGCTGCCGTCGCCTTGCAACACCGTCCCGTATCTCATGTTGGTGACTGATGACCACCGTTTGTCACATGGACTCAAGACGCAGAACGTGGCAGAACCTGAATTATGTTTTACGGTTCCGGGGTCTTCAGTGTTACTTCAGTGTATCATCATAATCATCTGGATCATTAAAGGCATTTAAATGATGGTGGTAGGTGTGTTGTGTGTGTGTGTGTGTGTGTGTGTGTGTGTGTGTGTGTGGTACTGCGTTCACTCGGCTTCACTTCAAGAAGATCCAAATCTCAACGCACCGAAGCCTCCAAAGGCCTCACTTCCCCAGTGCCCTGCAATGTGTGGATATTTCCCAGTAAACCGTCGCTTATGCACCAAAATCTGTGCAAGGACCGCTTTCCTCCCATGTTCTTTTTGCTGTCTGCCTGTAGTATGATTTGATTAATACTATAAGGCTTATCAAATGAATCACATGGACTGTCTGGTCAGGTTCATGTGAAGATGGGGACCCTCTAACTGTGCTGCAAATAAGCCTTAAACCATTTACGGGTGGATTTGCGGATTACCCATCTAATTGGCTAAAGGTGGGGGGGGTCCCAAATTCGAAAGCGGTAATAGATTCTGGAGCGCTGAAGGCTTGTCTGGTTATGCAAAACTATCTGTTCATGGGACCTAGACTTGGGTAACATGTTTATATGCGATTTTTATCAGAAAAAAGCCAAAATATTAGGTTTTCTTAGGACTGTTCTCCTGTATCTCAAAGCGCTGTGAGATTTGCATACAGAAGGATAGAAATTTCCCGCAAAATACAACATGAACATTTTTGTAATTAACCCAGACAGATGCTGTCAGTAATTAACCTAAAGAAACGGCTATCTGAAACAATATCTGTATTTAAACATAAGAGATAAGGAGCTATTGGAGTTGGACAGTGTTGCTTCTTCTATTTCCAGTGAGATTCTTTCTGGTGTACTCAGTTGGAAGGCCACCATCACTTATTTTAAGAAGTGAACTCAAGTCGGTAGGGAATTCACTGATCGTTAGGGGGCTTTTATGTCAACATTTTAAATTGCATCCATTCAGTGAGTTAAAATTCTAGGAACACTGCGATCATATTAAATTGGCGTGAGATCAACAAAGAGTTTTAATCTTTTTGTGGAAGATGGTTAACGATGTCCATTTCTGTAGCTGGGTATTTCAGCGCCTGTCTTTCATTAGCTATATTTGTCTCATGGAACTGTGTATGTTGGAAAAATTCAAACTGAAACTTACCATGAAAATTAATGCTATTTAATGAACTTCAAAAATTAAGACCTTAAACTCTATTTTCTCAGTGGACTATACTATGAAAATATGGCAACACTGCGTTTCTTACAAAATAAAAGGTTCAAGTTTATAATCACACTGCTGTCATTCCTTCCATCTGTCCATCCAGCCATCTTTCCATCCTGCCATCTTCCATAGCAGTGTGTCCAATGCAGGATTGTTGTGAACCAAGAAGCACAAGGAAGAAGGCAGGGTACACCCTGAATGTGATGCCTAATTATTATAGATCATACTGGTAGAAATCTTCAATGTGTTGGGAACAGGAAGTGGCACTGGGTCGATGGTTAGTGCTGTTGCCTCGTACCTCTGGGATCAGGGTTAGAGTCTCTGCCTTGGCTCCATATGTGTGGAACTTGGATGTTCTCCCCTGTGTCATCATGGGGTTTCCTCTGAGAATTCTGGTTTGACCCCCCAAGTCCAAAAACACACAGTGATTTGCAGTTATCAAAATCGGCTGCATATATGTATGGGTTGGTGCCCCTTCCTGGGTTATTCCCAGTCTTGTGCCTATAGCATCCAGGATAGGTTCTGCAACCCTGAATAGAAGAAGCGTGTAGAGAAAATGGGTGGATGGAACAGGAAAGCAGAAGTGTGGTTGGAGGGAGCATAGGCAGGTCCTCAGACTGTTTTTTGATTTGTTGTTTGATTTATTGCAATTTATTGTTTGTACAGTGTCATTTATTGTTTGTATAGTGTCATTTATTGTCTGTGAGAGAGTCTCAAGCTGCCGGAACAAATTCCTTGTGCGCTCCAGCACACTTGGCGAATAAAAGCTGATTCTGATTCTGATTCTGATTGATGTATGGACAACAGCTGGGCCTTTTCCGTGTTGAGTTCTGGGGTTGGTTCTGCCACATGGGGGTAAGTGTGTAAGCACACCAAAGCAGAGCTCCACACTGCCCTCTAAAACCCAGCATTTAGCAGCAGTTAGTCTGTTCCCTTTGCTGCAAACATCTCTTATATGTGAGGCGGAAACACCAAGAACCTGATGCTGTGTCCACCCAAGACCTGGGTTGCCAACTTTGCTCAGTTGTCTGGAGTGAGATATTCAATTCGAGACAAGTCTGCACACGCATTGACATGTATGTAAGAGTTTTATCATCTTAGTCTGTAGGGTTTACAAACTCCCCCAACTCTTTTGATGTAGCTAATTCTAGGTTTATAACGGAATAATATAGATTTGCTGTAAGATTTCTTGCATGAGCGTGAGAGTCAGAAAGCATGAGTACCACACCAGATGTGTGAGAGCTGGCAACCCCGCAAGTCCTCCAGATGGCTTTTACTCAAATATTAGCGGGAAATATTGCCCTCCGTGCTGCTCCATAATCGCTCAGTCATTTGTAGACGGTAATTTTTGTGCTATTCGCAATATTCATTACGCTTGGATTAGCAGCAAGCCGCTGGTTTCGCAGAATGCAAGGAGGTTAACGGATTTCGGTAGCTTAATGCGTGCAATTTGCGTGCCACAACCGCTCTCTCTCCACCTCATCTTTAAGCACTTCAAACGTGCAGAGGAATAGGCTTCAAAAGGCGCTGCCTGAAAATGTGACACTTCACACTACTTGGGATCCCTTTCCCAGGAAAAGGGTCCCGCTTTGCAGCCAGATGGGAGTGCAGTAGGTTTTTACACAGCAGGCAACAGACTTTGAAAGGCAATGAAACGTACTGAATTCACCGTCATCTTCATTGTGCTCTCCTACTCGTTTTGTTCTCACGACATTACAGTGCTATACTTATGAATAGGTATGTCTAGATGAGATGTCAGACATTATATCCTATGTCTATCCATAAATGCCTACAGGCAGCTGTCAGAGCCAATCTGATTTGAAATTAGCTATAAATAGGGACAGGACAGCAAGCATTAATGGTTCCATGCGAGGTTTAATTGTCATGAACTTCGAAAATAAGTATGCATGCCTGAAACAACCTGACCAGTAGCCCTTAGTGATATCCACAGAGTTCGAATAGACTGAGAAGGGGGGTTTAAATTTGAACACATGATTAAATTCAGATGCATTATGGACATAATTCTGCATTCATACTTCAATTTTCATATTTCAGCTTTCTCTCCAAGCAGGAATTTAGTATGTATTGTGTGTTAAGCTGGCTGACCCAGCATTGCATCATATTTTGCATTATTTAGTGCGTCAGTGCAGTGGAGACCCACTGCTGTTCTACATATGGAATGGATATGGAGGGACAGAGAGAGAATTCAGCTCTGGGGTGTTTTGTAGTAGCCTTCGGGGGGGGGGCTTTTCATTAATTAAATCTTCTCATTCAAAGCAATCACCCACACCCGATCATTCCTGACTCAGCATTATGTGGCAAGAAACTGCGATCAGTTAGACCTTCAATACATGCAGGCTTGCAGTCAGAATGAGCACCTTGGTCCTCAACTGAAGTACTTTCCTATTGCCATTAATTTAGTGGCCTTTGTCTATAGATGCGTTGTTTTTTGGTTTAGTTCAGTGTTTCCTAATCTGGTCTTCGGGGACCCACAGACAGCCCAGGTTTTTGCTCCCTCACAAAAATAGACTGTCTGGCAGGGAGCTCGGAAGCAGCAAAAACATGGACCGGCTGTGAGTCCCTGAGGACCGGATTGGGAAACACTGATCTAGAGTGAGCCGGGGCTGCACTGGGATTAAAAATCGACTCTGGAACTTGGGGTCCCCCACGATGAATTCTGCTGGCCCACATGCCCCTCAGCTCACCCGGAAAATGCCCAGGGTGCCAAATGCCCAGTCCAGCTCTGCAAAGAGCTATGACATCTGCAAGTCCAGAGGCGAAGATCTCGGCAGATGACCGCTGGCAGGCCCTCAATGCTATAATGCCATAATCTGCTTGACACATTAGAAAAGCGGAAATCAGATTAGATGCATAGAGTTCTGTCTTTGAGTGTAAGCCCTGGATCACAGCTGCAGTTGTGCCATCCAGCTGTTAGCGGTGTAGGGGTGCTCTGTGATACCAGGCAGGCGTTCCAGCCAAAGCTGAACAACGGTTGGCTGATCTTTGCGCAGTCGATTGCGGTGGTTGCCATGGAAGCGGTGTCTGCAAGCACTCATCCCACTGGATTTAGTGCAAGCCAGAAATGATGTTATAATATATTACAGTAAGAAGCTTGCATGAAGTTCGAGCCACTTAAACTACTGAATATTTTTATTGGAACAATACTGGTGCTTCACTTGAAAGAACTTTGATGGATTTTCTAAAACCCTTGAGATGTAGGCAGGTTCTTCCAGCAACATGATACCCACTGCTCTATCGATTATTTGGAGATGCGTGGAACCCTATTTTAAGATGCTTAGAATAAATTGTGTCCTGAGCCCTTTCACCCTTGTAACCATTAAATTAAAAGCACTATTTGTTTAGTTGTATGATCACTGCCACCCCCTCCACCCAACTACAGCACGCAGGTGGCACTTTGTGACCTGGTTGGTTGATCCCACCCAGGTAGGTAAATCTCAGTGATGCATGATGCCAGCAGAACTTTCACAGCACATAAGGTAGCTGATTGGAAGAAGATATATGGACAGAAACGATTGGTCAGTATTTCGGGGAGGTGCCAGAGCTGTAGCCTATGTATGGGGAGAGTCGTGGAGCGTGATGCAGGGAAGAGGCCGTCACCAGTGAAATGATTAATTAGCCGAAGGGTGCGAGCAGGGAGAGTTTTGATATAAAAACAAAAACTTATCATGCCTGGCTGTCGTGAAGAGAGATGGAGGTGGGGCTGTACTGGCTGTTAGAAAAATGACTGCACAAAAAGCACAATCCAACAAACACTGTTTTTCTTGTAAGGCTGACAAATCAAACCAAAAGGCTGAAGGCGGCTACATCTGTCTGCCTGGTCCATTATATAGCGGTGGTTACCTTGCCTAAAAAGCCCAATTGTGGAGAAGGTCATGGCCCTGGGTTGACCTAGCCAAAGACGGTCCTGACAAGGTCAGCGACATCATGGGCCGAGGACCACCCAGGGCAGCAGTGAGTCCTCCCCCAGGGCCGCACGACTCCCCCCTCGCAGCGATTCAGACTAACCTTTATATAACTGTATCAGTCATGGGAAAGTGGTGCACAGTTTGACTCGGGGGCCCCATTCTGCGACCTATAGGGTCCCAGTTCTGTTTGTGTGGAATGCAGAAAAATCTGGAAACTCAGGAATCTTACATGAAAAATATCGAGGGGTGGGGGGGAATGACCACAAAGCATCAGAGGCCTGGACACTGGTGCTTGTCTCTGATGCATTATGGGAGTCGAATGACATTTGACATTTTGTTCCTTGCTTTATGAGTTAACAAAATGAAAGCTTGTGCAGTTCAAAGGTTCAGCTATACAGGCGCTGCAGGCCCGTCAGGGCCCCTTAGCACGGCGTTCCCAACCAGCAGACCTAATAAACATCCCAATGAACTTTGTTTTTGTTTGTCCGGGTGTTTTTTTTTCCCTTCATTACAATAGAAAGCTGTGAGGCACCGCGGGCGTGACTGTGAATGAGTTACCGTACCATCAAGCTGTGCTGTACCTCCAGGCTACGCAATCCGCAGTGACCACTACTGTTAGTATTTTGCCCTGATGATCTGCCATTCGTGCTGGTAGTGTCCTTCTTCAAATAAGTCAGTTTAAAAAGAATAACCTTTAAAAACTGTCAGATTAATCACCAAATTAGCCTGCTGCATGTCCTTTAACTATGCAGTCGTGCACTGCATAACGACATCTTGCTGAATGACAGACCTCATATACAGTACAACGGTGGTCCCAGAAGATTACAATGGAGCTGAAAATCCCTATAGGCTAATGATTTCGCTGAATGACGCATGACTCATGTGGTGATGTTGGTGTAAACAACCCGACTCTGTTGCCAGTCATATACGAGTACAGCACATGGAATCGTGTACAGAGCGTAATACTTGATAACGATAATAAATGACTTTGTTATTCATTTATGTATTTACTGTCCATTTTTTCATTATTTTAGAGTGTACTTTTTCTACTTTCTAATTGTAAATAAAAAGTTTACTGTGGCCTAGGTGTGTGGTAGGCTACCGTGTCTAGGTTTGTGTAAGAACACTCCATGCTGTTTGCACAATGATGAAAATGCCTAGCGATGCATTTCTCAGGATGTGTTAAGTGACACATGATTGTATATAGAAATATATATGCATATACACTATATGGACAAAGGCACTGGGACACACCTCTTAATCACTGAATTCGGGTGTTTCATTCAGACTCATTGGCACAAGTGTATGCAGTCATGCAGTCAGGTTTGCAAACATTTGTGAAAGATATGGGGTTGTTTTTCAGGAGTTGGGCTTGGCCCCTTAGTTCCAGTGAAGGGAACTCTTAATGCTTCAGCATGCCAAGAAATTTTTGACAATTCTATGCTTCGAACTTTGTGGGAACAGTTTGAGGAAGGCCATTTTGACCGTGCCTCAGTGCACAAAGCAAGGTCATGGTTGGGGGAGTTTGGTGCGGAAGAACTCGACTGACCTGCATAGAGCCCTGACCTCAACTGCATCGAACACCTTTGGGATGAACTAGAATGGAGATTGTGAGCCAGGCCTTCACATCCAACATCAGTGCCTGACCTCACAAATGCTTTTCTGGATGAATGGGCAAAATTTCCCACAGACACACTCCAACATCATGTGGAAAGCCTTCCCAGACGAGTGGCAGCTGTTATAACTGCACTAGGGGGACCAGCTCCATATGGATACCTTTGGATTTAGAATGGGATGCCATAAAAGTTCCTGTAGGTGTAATGGCCAGGTGTCCCAATACTATTGTCCATATTGTGTACATACATAAATATACTTAGAAAATCTTAAAATATATAGATATTTAAACTGTATGTATTTTTTTGGATCCGTATTTTACATTATCAGCTACTTTTTTCCTTTTTCATATTTTTCTCTAAGGTGGATATGTATATTTTATGAGCATATCTATTGTGCTGTTCTATTTTGTTTTTCATTCTTTTTTGCAGCATCTGGAGGAGCAGACAAACTAAGAATTTTATTGTGGAGACACCACACGTACAATAACAAATAGCCTGAATCTTAAATCTTGAATGGTCTGTGGTCTTAACTTTTTGGTCAGAGTAACTTTCTGTTTTTCGGTGAAGGGAAAATCTACTCATTTTGAGTGTCTGCAAAACTGCTTCTGATGTAGATTGAATATATATATTCACGCATATAGGACTGGTGCTACATTTTAAATATAATCTTTAATGTCTAATGTTATTTTATACTATATATTTAAATTTCAGTTGCCAGAATTTTCCATAGGTGTGAATGTATGTGAGTGTGCCCTGCGATGGGTTGGTGCCCCATCCTGGGTTGTTCCCTACCCTGCGCCTGTAGCCTCCAGGACAAGCTTCAGACCCCCCCACAACCCTGCATAGGACAAGTGGGTATGAAAAATGGATGGATGGATATTTTTGTCAGCGGTCGAGGTGCGCTGGCACAAACAAAGGCAATGGAGGGTGGAACCCCCCTCCCCAACCATGGGGCTCCCGGCATCCGCTCAGACGCCTCTGGTGCACCTGGGAGCTTCCCAAGGACCCCAAAGCTCAGACTTCAGGCAGGTTGCTACGGTGAACGCGGCATAACCACAGTGGCGCCTTTTGACCAGAGGGGCAGCTTAATGACAAGCTGACAATGTGGACACTGGAATTCTCCAGTACAGACTGTTTATTTTTTATTGAGGAATAAATGAAGTGAAAACACTCTAAGGGCTGTTGGTCTGTACAGAGACACGCTGTTTCCATCCAACCGGCTAATGACTTAATTGTGGAGGATTATCAGCCTTTATTAACCCTGATGACTAATGTTTGCTGTTTGCTAACAGAAGTAAAACCTACTGAATTACGCAAACAAATAGGCGCCAATCCCAGAATAACTTTTTTTGTATACCTGTACAAATATATTTTCCAAGTACCATTTCTCTAGATATTTTAATTTGATACAGAATATAAGGTATTGTTTATGGCCATCATGACAGCTTAGCCAATGAAGGAAGGGTTCAGTTGAAGCAGCCAATAAGAAGCCGTGGACAGCCATGTCATGCTCACGTTTAACCTGAATAGCTCCAGTATACAGGTCAGTTGAATGAGCGATAACATCTGAAGCTGATTTATATTAAACATTCCTCTGTGATATCTAGAGGTGGAAAGTTCAGGTCCAGAGAGTACAAATCCAGACCAAGATTTTGTTCCAACCAACTAGTTGTGTACTCTGTGACTATGACCCTTTACACTGGTTGGTTGGAACAAAATCTTGGTGTGATTTTGTACTTTCTGGACCTGAACTTTCCACCTCTGGTGATATCTTGCACTTTGTACTCTAAAGCTGCAGCCACCGAAAGCGTCGCTTAATAGAAGCCAGTAACGTGTCACAAATGTTTGTCTCCAGTTGCAACTTGCCTTTCCTTACAGCTGCACTGCGATCATCAGCAAATCCCCTGGGAAGAGTTTCCGCTTTCAAAATTACCCACCCTTTGAATAACGCAAACTCATGTTTTCTTGTTTCACCCTCCAGAGCAGGGAATAACAAAGGATAACTTGTTTGGACTAATGTGTAGTTGCCAGGCAACAAGGTTGTCTAGTCCATCACCGCTGTTTGAGGTTACTTGTTTTCTTGGTTCTGCAGAAGTACAAGCAGGCAGACAGAAATCCTGAATGGTCCTTAATTACAGCACTGTGGTGGCACTACCTGCGTACTCAGATTCAAGGTTGTGAATCTTAAGGTCCTGTTTGTACACGTGTTTCGGATCCTTTGACATTCTCTCAACAAATTAATGAAAAATAAAATTGGTTTGCTTCAGCTTAGACAGTTAAATCATTTCCCGGCAATGATTGGCAAGATGTGCTGTTGAACTAAAATTAACTGTGTGTGAAGTTATATGTGAAATAAATATAGAAGCCATCTGCCTTTCCTTGCACTATCCATTTTCCGTAACTGCTTATCCAGTGCAAGGTCATGGTGAGCTCAGGACTTATCCCAGAATGCACTGAGCACAAAGCAGGGGAACACCCTTCAAGGGATGCCAGCCTGTCACATGACGCACGCGCCCAATCACACGCAGGATAGTTCAAAGACTGTTTCCTCTCGGTCTCCTCAAAAAGAATACTGCTTATTGATTCACAGTTTCCAAAATGCACGTTGGCTGAAACTGGATTAAGGCCGTCTGACCATATTCATTCTCTGTATCACTTTCAGGCTGTGGCCTGGTTTTTGTTTTTAAGATTTCTGAAGTGATTACCATCCACTCCTTTGGCAGGTGTTAATTACTCTTCATGTCCTCACAGCATGGTGCTGTGTAAACACTTCATGGCGTCATGTCAGGCCGAATGTTGCAGAGTGAATGATTGGCACAGAGGACGTGAGGTTTGGCACTTTGAGTGTTCAGTCACTGCACACTTCTCAGGGGATGGTTTTATGCTCTTCAGGCGGCACAAAACCAGTTCCGCCATCAAAGTATCCAGTGTCAAAACGGTAACCTTATCCGAAACCCTTAGCCATGCCCGTTCCGAGTCTGCCTTTGAGCGGGCGCTGTGCCCGCTCCACTCCCAGCAAATCGAACGCCTTCTGCCGCGTAGTCATCCCTGCTTCTCTCTGGAGCCTAAAATAGGGTATTATGATGAAGCTGTAACATGAGCCCGGCCGTTTGACATGGCGGCGATACCAGCGGCGGATCGTGGGAATCACCCTGAAATGTCTTGGCCACCAGCCCGTTTCGTCCACAGGGACGCCAAGAGAGACAGAACAAATGTAGTCTGGGGATCGCAGGGGCCCGATTTACCTCAGCGGCAAGCAGAGTCGACCTGAAGGAAACCGCACATTTCGCTTTGCCACAGCCTCCTCTAGCATGGCCTCCAAGAATAACACTAAAACAGTATGTCACACTTCCACTGATTCATTCCGATAGTTCTTTAGTTTTTTGGGTATTTCTTCAAAGGTAGATTCCTTTCAGAGATGTATTCATAGCTTTTATACAGCTAGAATTTCTGACAGCAGTAGGCGGCTACTCACAGGTATAACCGAAGGACCCCACCAGGGATCCGGGTTTGATCCCTACACAAGCTGCACCATTTTTACTCCCATTTAATTTTAACAATGCTGCATTTTTGATTATATTTAGATGGAAGTATGGGACTTCCTGTGACCAATTTCCAGGAACACTGATGCTTATCTGATAAACTGGAACGTTCAGGCATCAGTATCCGGCATTTGGTTAAAGAAAGACTCTAAATATTATGGTTAATCATGTGTTCAAGACAGTCCAAGTGCTGAAGTATGATAGAGTAAAATTAGTGACTTATGTGCATCTTTTTGTTGTATATTCACCTTTTATACATATAAATACACTAGATCAGTATATTTTGTAGTGCTTGAGACCTACCCCCTAATTTGCTGACATATGATTGTCTATTATTTTTATCCTACTCCAGAAACTGTCCATACAGGTTCATATAAGCTAGACGGAAGGACCAATTCCCACCTGCAAGGTCCTAATCCTGGCCCACCCCTGCTAATATCCTGGTGCGTTACCCCCACCTAGTGGCGAGCAGAAGGCCTGCAGCCCTATGTTTTAAGGGCTCAAAGTCAATAGTGTGACCCATGATTCAGAGGGTCTAGATGAATAAATTGAGCAGCAGCAGGGAGCAGCAGAGTTCAGTCACTGACGACGATGGGAAAAAAAAAAAAAAAAAATCACAACACAGCAGGGTTTTTAAGCATGTAAACATTTAATGTGGTCGGTCACAAAGTTACTATGGAGCCAGTGGTACAAGAAAATGGGGAGATATTTTAACATTACACCTACGGAAGTGACAATGGCTTCTTCCTTATCACTTACAAGTACAGTGACTCACAATACGCAGACACAGACACAGACTATTAAAGTGCTCTTCCTCAGTTACACTACTGGGCGGTGCTGGATAAGGTGTCAAAGCACCGATTCTCATTGGCTGATTGGGCCCTGGTGTCTGGAGGGAGGCGGGGCTTAAGCATAGTTCTTCTTGAAGAAGCTGATGAGCCCGTTGGTGGAGCAGTCGTGCGTGTGCACTTCCGCCGTGTCCTGAAGCTCAGGTTCGATCTTTTTCGCCAGCTGCTTTCCCAGCTCGACCCTAGAAGCAGTGAGGCACCTTAGACGCTGGCCAGTGAAATTACGCTTTTTTCCAGGCCTTTATAAAAGCAAGCCTCAAGGTTTTTTTTGGAAAATGAACTTTTGCACAGAGTTCAAACTCACCCCCACTGGTCATAACTGTTGATCTCCCACATAACTCCCTGCACAAATATCTTGTGCTCATACATGGCTGTAAGAAAATGCATTACAGGTTTTTGTTTGTGCAGAAAAAAAAACACTATAAAGTCATATATGTGGACATGCAATTTTAACAGTTACTTAGAGTCAGTACTTGTGGCCAGTCTTATCCAGATGTTTGCAGGTTTTTGCTGCAGCTCCATAATTAGATTACCAAATAAGGGACTGATTTGCTGAAGAGTCCTCACACCTGACTTTGATCAGCTGACCTAAAGGTTTTTGATCAGCTGACATAAACCTGCATGCACACTGGACCTTTGCGGATAAGATTATCCATCCCTCCATCCCTGCAGTAGTAAAGCTACAACACTGAATGTGTATGGATGCAGAACCAGATATCCATATTAGTAAACCCAGCACTCCCCCCACACCTAATATTTTCTACCCACACTTACCAACAAGAGCCCCCAGGATGTAGGGTGTCAGCTTCCTAAACACTATGGAGTTGGTAGGCTTGTTTCCTTCGAAAACCTTCAAGTACAGATTCACAGAGTGAAAACCCCATTACCCTGTGAGACATTACACTCTTACTTCACATGATCTATAATGTCTCTCGAGAACAAATCCAGGATTTATTTTTCCATTAATCCGTGTACACAGCGGAACATTTCACAGCAGCACTTTCCGAGTTCTGGCATATCAAAGCTACACCAGTAGATTGCCTCCCAAGATCCGGCAAACTGTCATAAACCCAGTTTCTCAACCATAAGGCTGGTGCTGACAGAGCAACACATCCCACTGCATTAACCAGCACCGCCTGCTTGCCGTCCTGCCACAGTTCCCCAAAAGCCACTCACTTTGTGGGGCAGAAGCTTCTCCAGAGGTTCTCCACTCATGCCACTTCCCTCCAGCTCCTTCCTGGCCTCTTCTGCAGTCTTGCCCTTCATCAGAGCCTCCGTCTGGGCCAGGAAGTTGGCGATCAGGATCTGTAGAACCAATGGAAGACAGCGTGTTAGAAAGGCAGGTCGGTCATGAAGACCATGTTTAACTTACTGCACTAGCTGCTGAGCCCAGTGGTGGCCCCCTGATTCTCCCTGCGAAGGGGCCCCATCGACCATCTGTGGGCCCCCTCGTTTGAGGGCCCCAGTGCGGCTGCACCGTACGCCCACCCTACCCAAAAACACCTACTGCAGATCCCAGCCGGCCAGAGCACCGTGCCAACATGACGCTGTTTGTCACAAAGGGCTCTACGCCACAGCGATTAGCAGAGTTAAAATCTCACACACAGATTAATAGCTCTTATAACTCAACAAGTACAGAACTGTGTTAATAATGTGAGAGTCATACAAAAAGAGTAATCCTTGCCTTATTTCCTTAGAAACGGCAGGGGGGGGGGGGGTGGGGGGGGTGGGTGGAGTCGTTGAAGGTAAAGGTTATTTAAAGGACCAGATTAAACTGTATCAGCACGTAAAGAGTCTTGTAATGTGTATTGACAATTCCATCATAGTCACCACATTGATTTAGGCAGAGGTCCACATTTCATTTACACTGGATAAGCATGATAAATTATAAGCTTCAGTAGGTACCATAGAAAAACTTTCGCCTTACTTTGACTGGGGGGGTGCCTAATCACCACTGTCTCGGTTCCAGATGGATTCCGAGTACAGACCCTGTGCTATTTCTGAACTCAGACTTGTCCTGCTGTGGCTGAATGTTTTCCGTTTCCATGGAGACGGTGTGGCTGCTCCGGCCTGGCTGGGATGCACTCACCTTGTGATGCAGGTTGTCCCTGATTGGGTGATGGCTCTGGGCTGGCATGAGGAAGTCGGCCGGGATCATGCGCGTTCCTGAACGGGGTGGGGGCACAACAAATGGCAAAATCAGTGCCAGTTCACTCAAAAAAAGGCGTCACTGTCACAGTGTAATAAAAAAGGAATCAGACACCATCGTGGATGCACGCTCTGGTCAGTGAAGCGTGAGCGCCCCCTGCTGGCAGCTTACCCTGGTGGATGAGCTGATAGAAGGCGTGTTGCCCATTGGTCCCGGGCTCCCCCCACACGATGGGTCCGGTGTGGTGGGTCACACGCGTGCCCTGGTTGGTGATATACTTCCCATTGGACTCCATGTCCCCCTGCAGAACACACACCGCAAATGATCACTCTTATACATACAGCTAGGCTACACGTGGCTAAGGCCAATAAAGCAAAACTAAATAGTTCCTTTTTTCTCTCATGGTGTAAACTGCAGGTGTACGAGGGACCTGTAAGGGTCACGTCTAGCGGTCGCATTTAAGCATGCCGCCACAGAGTTCACACCCATACCAACGCCGCAGCTTCCCCATCGCCGTCCCGGGCCTCTGACCTGCTGGAAATAGGCGGCAAAGCGGTGCATGTACTGGTCATAGGGCAGCAGCGCGTGAGTCTCCGCCTGGAAGAAGTTGATGTACCAGATCCCCAGCAGGGCCAGCAGCACAGGGACGTTGCTCTCCAGAGGGGCCTTGCGGAAGTGGTTATCCTGCGGGGGGGA
>JAODJW010000007.1:12785056-12804249 GCA_026777045.1 Hyperopisus bebe
CCCCCCCCCCCCCCCCCCCCCCCCCCCCCCCCCCCCCGTGCAGTCGGCTCCGATCCCGAATTTGCCCGTTACGTTGCTGGAGTCAACCATGCCATGCAGCAGAAACGGCAGGCCCAGCACCTGCGTCGCCCGAGCAACGCCCGCGCCAACTGGCCAATCACGGATGAGCCTCACAGAACATGGCCGCACCCAGAGTACTACACAGAAGGGTGAGTCTCTAACAGTGAGATTAAGGGATCATTTTCATGTTCCCGAATGCTCCATGGCTAAACTGCTGTGTTTACACTGCTGAATATGAGTAGGATGTTAAGCTGACTGGACAGCCAAGCCTTCTATTGAGTCTATGCTATTATGTACAGGGACTCCATGAGTGGCAACTGGTCAGCCAATCAAGGGGATTCAGCCAGCTCCAGTGATGAGACCTCCTCGGCCAATGGGGACAGCCTCTTCTCCATGTTCTCAGGACCTGACCTTGTAGCTGCAGTCAAACAAAGAAGGTTGGACTTAGCCATTAACATACACCAGTGTTAACACACAAGTCCAAGACTGGTCTCAAAACCACTTTTTCCACTTACTCGGTCTTGTCTTGGAATTGAAAGCATTTCTACTCTGTCTTGACGTAGTGTGGACTCCCCCAAAATCTGGGTCTTGACTTGGCCTCTACTTAAGGTCTTGGTCTTGACTTGGTCTCATTATAGGTGGTCTCTTCCACATCATTAACATACATGGCTTCACCTTTTCTCACAAGTAATATGTTTTTATTCCTCTGTTCACAAATTGTTGTCTAAGAATTGCTACAGAACAATTTAGACGGTAAAGCGGAACGCTTTAAAAATACACTAAAATGGGATGATATTTTTGGGGTATGCAGAGAATGGCCAGTGACTGCTCCTCCTCGTCAGGTCCGGGTCGTTTGCTCAGCCTGTCCAGCTCGAAAGAAACTTGCACACAATCGGTCAAGATGTTCAGCGAATTATCTTTTTTTGTCTTCATGCAGAAAACACAGCTGTGGTGAACCTGAGGCATGCACCCTCCCTTCTCCGCCTATCCATCACCCTGGGGACGACGGCGGGCAGGTAAGGAGCGGTGCGGCTCAGTGGTGGTGTCTTTGAGGTTCTGGAGAGAGAGCCCTGTGTGAAGGTCCAACTCTGCCTCCACAGGACAGCAAGACGAAAACCTGGCCACCCAAAGCCCCCTGGCAACACTCCTCCCCTCACACCAACACACTGCCCAATCTGAGCTCTTCCTTGTACCAGATGACCATCCCCTCCAGCCAATGGAACGACTCGATGCAGATGCTGCAGTCGCAGGTGTGGTCCACGGCGGGCGACTGCCCCGCCTCTGTGGGCCTCTCTTCTGCCTTCCCATTCGCTACGCAGCAGCAGCAGCCGCAGCAGCAGCCAACCACAGTGCAGCAGCAGCAGCAGCAGCAGGTTTCTCAGCACAAACCCATCAACAAGGGCTTCAAATCCTTCCCGCTCAAGCATGAGCACAGGCCCTCCTACCTGCCTCAGTACTGATCACAGGTGCCAAACCTGCTGCTGTTAGTGTGTCCTATGGCCAGGCAAACAGCATCCTGTATCAAACGTGCCACTTGGAGGTCTTTTGCCGATGTGTATATAGGCCTGTTGGATACTTGTAGTGCTTTCCTAGTGCTATTCCCCTTCTACTAAGCTAGTTGTGACTATTAATTTTCATTTGCATCTTTTTTTTGTGAAATCTAAAACCTGTATAATGGAAGGAAGGTCTTTATACATAGTTTGTCATTATTATTTTTTAGACCAACTGCATTGTAGAGAGTGAACGGAAGTGTGCGTCTTTCCCATTCCACGAAAGCTCCTCAAAAGCCTCCCTCACTGTAACACTGGCAGCAAACTGTGAGATCCGCATAGCGGCGGCTGAGGCAGTCGAGGCCCCGCCCCCTCCGATGACAGCGCGCTCTGTCGTCGCGGCCGGCGTTTCTTGTGACACATTTGTTGAGCTGCCACGGCTTGGACGTGGTTGGGGGGGGAGAAGGACCTCTTTGCAAGACCGATATCCTCCCCCCCCCCCCACTACTGTTCAACCATACTGTGTGTCATGAACTTGTAACTGCCAAATCTTGTGTTTGTATCACGCAGGACAGACCAGACTACAGCTCACATTTACTGTTCCATAGCTTAGAAAAATAAATAAATATATATATATAAAATTATATATATCATTCTTTTTATTAAAGAGGCTTTGAGCTGGCTCAGCAGAAATATAATCATTGCAGATGTGTAATATGAAAAAACATACACTACTTTTTTTTCTTTTCTCCATACACTTGGAGAGAGATTCAGCAGTAACTTGTGCCATGTTGATATTTATAACACATTCATAATCTTAGTTTTCAACCAAAGCGTTGTTTGGAGGATGAATGGTGCTTCAGAATATATATATATATACATATTAAAAAAGGAGATATTAATCATCAGTAAATTATACTTCACTACACTAGAATCTAGCAGCATTTTTTTGGGGGGGAACTATATGGTCAGATATTTAAGTTTGCATTTTTTGTTTGACAGATTGTTTCTGAATGACAGTGACAAAAAAAAAATCAATACAATATTTTCTTGTACAAATTATTGACAGTATTAATCTTATTTTTGTATTTTCCTAAATCTTATACCATTACTGTACATGTTTATGTTGTCATATACCATTACTGTACATGTTTATGTTGTCATATACCATCACTGTACGTTTGTTAATGTACTATAGTCACATTAGTGACTGATTATCCAGTCTCCCAGTTACGATAATGAAAAGCACATTTTCCTTTCTACAGAGTTTAACTACATTGTATCTTCAAAGATTACCAAAAATATGCCATTATAAACACTAAAACATTATTGTAATATCGGGGTGTTTTCGAGCCCATATTTCTTCAGTTTCTATGGTGATGGGCTGTATTTATATGCCCAGAATGTCAATTTTTTGTGAGGTTTGCAGATGCCAGTGTTGCCTGTATTTATGATGACAACATGTTTTCAGAAAACTAACATACTTACCATGTTTACAGAGAATTGTTTGCTGTATATAACTTTTTATAGTTCTGTGCTTTGCACAATCAGATGTACGGTCTGTTGCTTTTGTCTGTGTTAATCTCTCAGATGTTTCCACAAAATGTTTATATGAACATGTATGTATGTACGTATGTATAAAAATCCTCAAAGACCTTGAACTGTAACTTAGCATTTCTCAGCTGTGTCACACAGTTCACCAGTTGCTTCTCCTTAAAGCGAAAACGTCCCCCTGATAGTAAGAAATATGAAGGGGCAGGAATGCTTGGCTTATGTTGCTTGCTGTTCTCTTCAGCTGGTAACTGAATCTTCCATTTTGTTCCAGCAATGCAAAAAAAAAAATAATAAAAAATAATTACTAGCAGTTTGGAACAATCCTTATGGCATGGTGATTTTTAATTTTTTTTTTTTATGATTTACCCCGTGTTGTGTTCTACAAAAAGATACGGCTTATACTCTAGGTCTGGGGATTGACTTTTCTAAGTGCCTTGGATGAACAATGTGTCAAATGGTTTCTTTAGAAGAAATTCCGCATGCTGGTGAGCGAGTTCTCTGCTTAACACACTCAGTGCAAGATTATCAAGAGCATTCACTCTTCTCAGCAGCTCTTGAGTGCTGATAGGATTAGACAGCTGCAGTTTACTTGCTATAGAGACTTGTCTGAGTTGTTTCAATTTTTTTTTTCTTTGATCAGTCTTATTTCCAAATTTAACCAGTACAGAACAGTACAAAAACAAAGAAAAAAAAACACAACAGAACCATTCCCACCCTCCTGCCCCTGTAATGCTGGAAAAAATTAAAATAAATGAAAATATAAAATAGCCTACCTATAAGCTACAGCCGTAATTATGTAGTTATGTTGGTTGCTACCATGTTTTCAACAAAGGACATAAATGGTAGCCAGGTAGCATAGAACTTAACAGATCCACTAATGGTAAATCTTATCTTCTCTAGATGAATGACACATAACCTCTCTAATCCAATGCCCAAATGTTGGACGATGATCCTTAATTATTTCAATTTTACTTAGAAAAAAAACACGTAGTCTAGAAACAAGTGACTTTTTCAAGATAGTTGAATATCTAATTAAAAAAAAAAACTTCAAAAACAATGGTGCCCCCTACAGGATTAAAAAGGCAATGGTTGGGATGAGTGTGCAAACCCAGACAGACCAACCGACAAAACTAAGTTGTACGGATAAGTACACCCAAAAGCCTCAGAAGGTCAAGTGCTGGGGGGGCTGTGTGAATTTGCTTTTGTGAATCTGCCTGTGAAGGACTGGCATCCCCACATCCCCCTGGTTTCACCCCCCGGTGCGAATGGCTTTAAGAATTAAGCCCGCCTTTTAAAAAACCCACATCACCTCAAAATATCAAGCATTTGAGGTCTCACTGAAGTGTGTAGCTTAGTCACTTTGCATAAAGATATTTCTAGCGATATTTCTACATTTACATAAAGGTTTCGAATTTCAAAAAAAATATGTAAAATCAGTGACAGACACCCACAAAGAACTCAAGAAAGCACAAAGTAAGGCAACCACATATGTTAAAAGTAATCGCGAAACGGAAATGGCTTCTTACGTTTAATGGAAATATAAATTACAGGACATCCTTCAAAAATCAACAATAGGTAATATAATACAGTTCATAAGTATCATCATAACACACTTGTTTTATTTATTTAACAAACAAGCATTAGTGTGCTTCAGGTCACAGTTCCGGATATGTTCATGACGATTTCTCTCCGCTGTCACACGGAGCCTAAAAACAAAGTGTATACTCGTTTTTTATTTATATTTTACCTTACGGCATAACACTGAGCAAACCTATATTAATATTTCTAATAAAAGCTATATTAATCCCAGGTTATTTTGTTGACTAAAACTGACACAAAGCATTTTATCGACTTTTAAAGTACTGTTGAAACTTACAGGGTCAGTCGGTAGATCGGGACTTGCATCAGCAATAGTTCCCAAATATATTATGTTACGGTGCAATATCTGTTGATATCTAAAGATGGAATGACAATTCAGTGTTAATTCGAACTTTTATTAAAAATATACAATATTACTGTATGTATTGCAGTCTAATACTGTGCTGGTGTGTATCATAAATAAGTATAGTATAGGTCAAAGGTGTTTTATTGTTATTGTAGTTTCATTATTATATGCCAAAAGGCAAGGATGCTGCTGATGATAGACAGGTATTATATGTGATGATAAATAAATATTAATAACTCACTTACTGGACACATTCGGCGGCTCTTCCTTTCTGCATGTATTCCGTAATACATCGTACCAGCTGGTCATTCTCATCCAGTAACTACATACAAGTACAAGAGAATAATTTAATCTTTTGCAGATCACGGCAGTTTGCCTGAGCATTTTAAACGCCGTCTTGTATTTGACTGACCGTTACATATTGCAAACATAAGGGGCATAAAATAAAGAGCGCCCACGATTTAACACAGCGGTACACACCGCGATAATACATACGGTCTATAGCCACAAACACATCTTGTGGAGCAATGTGCTGTGTGGGTTTTGTTTTTAATTTTTACGATTATTGCAAACCCATCTTTTGGTCACTTGCTGTCGCAACGTTGTTCTTGGGGAGCGTTATTTCCCGACAAAGGACTTTTGCATATAAACAGCGTTATATAGTATAGCAGTCCCAATCCTAAACTGCCCAGCTGGGACAAGCCCCGCAGCCATGCAACAGTGATGTACCGACTTCCACCAGAGGCTGCCGGTTATTAATCTGAAGGTAGGGCTGGGCAATATGACCTCAAATCAATATCACGATTAATCCAACATTTTTTCCTCGATTGCGATTAATGAACAATTATTTTGTTTTTGTCTGCCCTCACTTCACTAACAAGGTTTGTACTTTTCTAATGAAAGACTGCATAGGCCTATCTTTATGATTTAAAAATAACTGAAGGAAACACACAGTTGTACCATGAACTATGGTTATTTATCGAATATTTTGAACAATCGCTTGAAATAACGTTTTATGGAAAAGGTCACGTTTTAGTTTTAATGTAAAATCAGTCAGGCAGATCTACATCTAAGTGTCATTTGTATATATATTACACACACACACACATATATATATATATATATATATATCGGACAGTGTCACTATTTACTGAATGTTATTCACTCTCAAAATACAATAGGCCTACAGCTGTTTCCAGCACTTCAAATTACAGTACTGCACAAAACAAATTACCTACTGAACTGTGAACGTGTAATTCAATTACGCTATAATACAGGACAGTATTGTACATAGGCCTAATATATAGCTTATTGTAGTTGCCTCGTTTTTGGCAGTTTATCATAAACTTTGATGAACCTATATTTGTAACAGAGAAGAAATTACCCTTTTCAACGTCATGTTACCTGTGCTCGCAGCATTAGCCTCAAGTAGCTAACCAGAAGAAGATGGGTTACCGCAAAAGACACGAAAAGAATTAACTATTAATTTAATCTTTTTTCATACGTGATGTATAAACCCCCCAAAATGAAAACTGAAAGCGGACTACTTATAAGCGAATTATTTAAACAGTACTTGTAGAGGAATGATTGTGTCCCAAGCTTTTTGATCCGTATAAGCGGCTGATCACTATAACCGTGATCACTATATGCGGTTTCCACAGTATTTTAGATATTGCTAGTATTTAAACCGATTCGTAGCTGAAAGTTTTTCCGCAGTGTTTATATTTGACCTCTTTTTGTTCGGTGTCATCTTCACTAAAGCCACAATATGTCCAAACGACGGACACGGCATTTTTCTTTGGTACAAGCTGCTGAAATGAAATAGTCAGCTCGGTGTTTGAGTTCGCCTCCATGCTGCTTCCAAGTCGCAGACTGGACGGGGCAGAGTCACGTGACAACACACGCGGTAGTATGTTTTTAAGGGGACTGTACATGAACACACTGGGGAAAGTATTAGCATACATATATTTAAGTATTAACAGAATATAAAAAAACGAAGTAACCGACAGGTGGAAGATCACGTCGATTAGAGGTCCTGAATGTTGTCGTTTATGATTAATTTTCAATTAATTGCCCAGCCCAATCTGAAGGTGCCCATTATTAATCTGAGGGAGCCATGCAGCTTGGGCACACCTATAAACACTTCTCTGAAGCTCTACTCTCCTCGTTATTTCAGCGACCTCAAAATATATTACAGCTACACGGCGAACAAGTGCGACCGAAAGTTCCTACGCCACAAAGCTCCAGCAAAATGTTATCAACTACAAGTATTTGCAAAATACGAAGCGAGACTCCAAAACTTTGGTTTACACAACAAGTTTCATAAGCAGAATTTACCCTTTGTATTGTTTCCTGGTTGATCTGTGCTTTCCCCCGCTGCTTCTTCGGAACGAAAACAACAGACATCTTATCTTACATATATACAGAGGAAAAAACAAACAAATAAAAGTCTAAGAGGCACCACAGACAAGGCAGGACTTAACTAGTGTCTCTGCGAAGCCGAAAGCGCAAGCTGTACAAGTAAGTAGTCGCCATTTATCCACCGGAAGTGTCGCGTGTCTGTGTCCAAAAAGAACGTAGTGCTGCTCACCAAATTAGAAACGCTTTTCGGATAGGAAAAATCCCGTCCTTGGTTGAATTATTAAATTTTAGCATCAACAAGAGTGGCACGACAAACGTAAACTACGCAAATTAATTTTGTTAAATAAATTTAGAAAACGTGTCATTAGATTAATATATTTGTGTTTCCACTTTGCATTATATATACCCAGCCGTGAAAAAAATGAGGCAACTTTATATTTTTAAATAAATCTGCATTTTTAAACCCTGGTTTAAACGTGGTTCTGCTGGCGGAAGGCTTCACTGCGAGACAGGCTGCTCAGAATTTCTAAGACAACAATACCGGCAAGTTAATTATCTAGCAGTGCTTCATAAATCGGAGGATGACCGCAGGTGACCAACAAAAAGAACTGGAAACATTAAGTGGTGTGAAGTGCGCTGCTAGGACAATTCACAACAGACTCATAGAAGCAGTACTGAAGTCCCGTAGCGCAAGGATGAAGCCCTTCAGCGATGAAAAACAGAAAAGAGCCAGGTGGGGGTTTAAAAATGTATATTTTACACAGAAGCATACCCATAAATTGAGAAATGAGTCAAACTAAAAACTTTGCTGTAATCTCAATTTTTTTCCAGAGCTGTGTTTCCACACACACACGCACGCACACAAATGGTTTGATAGAGGAGTTTGTGCACTCACCACCTGCAAACATGTGCCATGACCCGCCTCTGTGCGGTGTTGGTCGAAGCCCATGTGGCGCCCCCTGTCTGAAATAATGTGAAATTGGCTTGCTAAGTCTATGCTTTATGAACCATTTACTGTACTTGCTGACCCCACTAGATGGTGCTCTCTGTTCAAAAAAGTACTCAAAAGTAAACCAAGAACACCATCTAGCGGGGTCATCAAATGGTTCATGAAGTGTAATTTTAGCAGTCACTTGATGACTGGTACTGCCTCTATGTGACCATGAGATGCAGAAAGGAAACCCTCTGACTTGTCGGTTTGTGAGTGAATTCAATTCACACATGGGCACAAAGAGATATCTAGCATAACTGGGACTAGGAACTAAGTCTAGTACCTTTTGCTGGACAGAAAATGTGTGAAGAGAAATTGTCCAGATGAAAAGGAGGCCTGTAATGCAGGTATGGGCTGGGCTGAAGGGCCGCAGTAGTCGTGGAAATGAAAGCTTGTGCTCTGGAGAAATTTATGGAAGCCATGGACGTAGGCTATTGGGTGGCCAAAAAGATGTTGTCTGATGCCTTTGGAGAGGGAGATAGGACCTTAATCAGGTTACATTTACTAGCAGAGTAACCACCTCAACCAGGTGGATGGAACATTCTAAGGAGCTCCTTACCTAGTGGAAAGCGGAGTCAGATAAAGTGATAAGGGCATGATGATCCCACCTTACTGGCTACCAAGGGAGAGCTTCCGGGTATGTCCCACCTGGTTGAGGCCAAGGGGCAGACATAGGACAGACTGCTGGGATTGTTTCTCCCCGCTGGCTTGGGAATTTAGGGGATCCTCTGGTGGCACTGGAAAGAGGTCTTATCTAAGACTTTCTACAGTCAAGAGGCTGAACATAACATGACCCAGAGATGTGAGGATGGAATGGTTACTTTATTTGGGTATAAGTTTGACAAAACTGTGAAAACAAATGAAAATAAGCCATTTGGCTTTAGCACAAGGGAGACAAAAAAAAAAAAAAAAAGTGTGTTAGGTCTTGGCTAGGGCCATAGCCTTGTACTAGATCAAGTAAAAGGTTCTAGGTATATGGAAAAACAGGAACCTATTTTCTGCTACTGATAAATAAGTGCAAGTGGATTGGCTTGTGTCCATAGCAAGCAAACCTCAGCTAAATTTTTTTAATTAGTACAATGGTGTGGGTGCATGCATTTGAAAACTGCCAAGCATACTGAAGGCAAATTCCTGTACAAGTACCACTAAGAGTATGGTTCAACAGCAAACACAGATCAGAAAGTAACAATGTCGGGCTGCCATGTTAAATGCAAACAATTTGATCAGAAGCAGAATCGCATTCTGGCACCACAGAGCACGGACTCATTGCTGGAGTATAAAGCATACCAGATCACTGCACCATCCCTCTGGCACTTACCGCTAGCTTTGAAGACTCATTCAATGATTTTAGATTCTCAAAGCTTCACCCTTTCATATCAAATGAAAATTCAGGAGTCATTTAAGCAGCTAACACTAATGCAATTAATCCTGTGTGAAAGCAACACAACTCCAAGGTGATGAAGGTTCAAATCAAAGTGCTGACAAAGACAGCGATGGAACAACGGTTTATTTCTCAAATCCAATAAAAACCCCACAGTCAAGAGGCACTGGGAAAGGATGCCATGCCAGTAAACGGAAAGACAAAACATCTGGTTTCAGGATCAACCAATACTTCACAACATGTGGCATGTAGACATTGTTTAATGGGACATTTAATCATTTTTAAAGGACCTAATCACCTTGAGAACATTTTTTTCATTTTCATGATTTTTAGAGCTTCTGGCAAGGCATGGCATCCATGCAGTGATCCATATGCTCACCACACCCACATTTCCACCGAATGTATTGCCAGATCCTGTGGCCTGAGTGTCAGATCAATCTGTAGTGCTTCAAAGTCTGAAGTAGGCAATATAGCTCCCTGGCTTGATCAACCATTTCTGCAGTGATGGACCAATCAGATATACCCATAAAGAACTAATTCTGTCCCATTTTAGATTTAAACAGCTCCCATAAATCCTATGTACCAGTACATGGTAAATATCTAGAACATTTACACTTAAAATTCCATAAAACACAATACTATTCCACAGCATAGGAGATGCCAGTAAGAGCTTGGTTGGGATGCTCTGTCTGGCTTAGATATGAACAATTCCTCTCTGCATTTTCAGAGCTCTAATGCATGTGGCTACTTGAAAATAATTTTTTTCTTTTTTTTTGGGGGTGGGGGCATATTACATCCTATAACACTGTGCAACAGTCAAGCATATAGGCTGGACCCCTGGAGACAACCCACTACTTGAATATATAGTTCTTGGAGATATTTAAAAAATAAAATTAAAAAAAACAAGCTAACAAAACTGCCCCCCTGCAGGTCAAACATTTAGAACGCAAAGCGGAACACAAATTCAAAGCACCATCGAACTACAACCTCCAAGGACCAATCAGAACAAAGCACCTACTGCAGAACCAGAGCTACACAAAGTTGTTTCTGAATTATAACAGCTGACCAGGATTAAGTAAGTAAAGTGCAGAGTATGTTTCTCAAGATCCAACCTCATCCTTTAGGAATCCATTACCTTCCTACCACCTAAATACTATTATCAAACTCCTGCCCATTGACGTTACAGAACAGAAAAACTAATACACAACAAACATACTACGCTACTCATCCCTGCGTCTACTGCCCCCAACTGGACAAACTACAGCAGGTTTTCATACAGCTTAATGGCAGCGGTCACCTTCTGCAAGGTGGCTTCTAAAAGTGGGGGCTTCTGAAATTTTCCAACGAAGCACATTCCACAAAAGCGTAAGGAGGTTGGCACCACGACTTCTCTCTGAGAACCGGAAACCCAGAAGAGCGTTGATGGGAGGCAAATACATTCCAGCCATGCTTGGCCTCCGGATGGCATCCGTCTGTCGGCTTTTAGAGAGAAGCCCATTGCACTCCGTGCAAAAACAGGTCCTTATGGAGGACCAAAATCACCTGATCTGAGAAGAGTCACCTGGGCTGGGGCAGCACCGACAGCTAGCTGGTGCTAACAGCTTGGTATTTTGTAGAAGTAACTACTAGCATGGCCCATGCAGTCATTTCACCACACACACGCACGCACGCACGCACGCGCGCACGCACACACACACACACACACACACACACACAGACAGACAGACAGTAACTCTGACGAGAACAATCTGCCACACACAGAGTCACAGCAGGCAATACAAAGGTGGGAGAACTGACTCAGTATATGTGAAGTACAAAACAAATTAAGGTAAAAAGGTAAAAAGCTTCAACTTGAACAAACAGACTATATACACAATTTTGTTCCTTCTAAAGGTACCATACAGAATATATATATAAAAAATAAAGCTATTTTAGTGATAAGTTCTCACAGTATCAGCGGGCTCCTCCATACATACCGTACACCTAACAGAACATTATCAAATACATTTCAGGAGAAGAGAGATGCAAAAATACTGAAGTTTCACTGAAATACGGTATTTATGAGATACTTTAAACAGCTGAAACATTTTCAAAGACTGCAATACTTTTCATAAAAAAAAAAAAAAACAAACAAAAACTGCATTTACACTCTGAAGAGAAGCGGTTTACCCCAGTGCTGGTGACAGTTAAACATCAAGTTTGATTCTTCATTTTCCTTTTTTATTAAAAGAGCTGAAAACTTGTTTTTGGACTTCGAGGAGATGTTTCCTGGGTGCAGTTTCAGGTGCATCATGCAGTCACTTTATCCTCCTTCTGACAGGACAAGAGGGAAAAAAAAACAGCCATCATCAAAATGCTAGGCGCTTCTACGGCCCCCAGAACGACACACACGAAGATGACTGACCCTGAACTCCAGGTCTGAGACCGCCCTCCCGCCACGTCCTCCTCTGAAGCCACCCCTGACGTTGCCGTCACCGGCCCCACGGGGCGGACCGAAGGACCCTCGGCTGGCTCCCCGGCCTCTGTAGCCACGGTAACCAGCGCCGCCTCGCCCCCGGAAGCCGCCGCGGGTGCGACTGTGGCGCAACGGGATGCCAAAGGTCTCAGCGTTCATGCGGCGTTCCTCTGCCCAGGTCTGCTTCCGCTCCCTGTGGGCACCACATCGTCAGCGGGATGCGCACGCAGGAGCACGAGCCCTTGGGTTTTCACACCGAGTATGCGAGGACACCAGAAACCCCCAAACACAGAACACCCCGCAAACCTAAGGCTGCATCTCACAAGCACCCAGCATCGAGCTAGTATTCAGCAAGCCGGCATGACATACCTGGGAAACACTGATCCGCCAGACTTTTCAGCTGCTTTCCTGAAGGGGGCGGGGTGGGACGCAACAAGAAAATGATATAAAAATACCTCTTTATTTCCCAGCAATACTACTGCTGCATGCACAGTCTAAAGCAGGCAACCTTTCCAACGAGGAGGCCAGGCTGTCAGTGGGCTACCACGGGCTTGGGAGGGGCCCCCTTGGTTAATTTCAGGTTCCAGCAGTGGCTCATTACAGACCAAACTAATGTAGATCCACGGCCCACTAGAGCCGGTTTGAGAAAACCTGATATAAAGCGTCCATAATACACCATCAAACCCGAGTAGGCTCTATACAAAGCAATGCTTTTCTTTTTTAGAAATCAGAGGAAGACAACCCCCATTTGCTCCAGGTACCAAAGACCTTGCTTGGGGGTCCAACAGTAAAATCACTCTGCCAACACCGGGATTTGAACCAGCAACCTTCCGATAACAGCATCTGTTACACACACACCCTGTGCCACATACCACACCCAAAAGTTTCCAAACTCACTACAAAATATGCTAAACATCCAACTTAAAACAGAATATCCAAGGTACTGAATGTGAAGTTATGCCATCTCTAGGTCATCGACCACCTACCCTTAACATGATGCCACCCAGATGCCCAGCCCACGAACTGCTTGCCAGTTTCTCATTAGTCTGGGCCCATACCTGCTGTCATCACACGAGATGTTGTCGAAGAAGCTCTTTGACTTGTCGTAATAGCAGTTGGGTCCCAGGGGGTCGTCCTCGCCGGCGTTCTCCTCACTGTTCTGCGTGTCCACCCCCGAGTCGCCCTTATCCTCGCCATTCAGTGCCTTCTCAGGGCGCTCGTCTGCCCGGGCCAGAGGGGCAGAACAAGACGGCATCAGGGCAAATGAACATGAACACAGCCTGCCGCACTTGCACTAAAGCAGCTTTTAAAATATATTCATAATCACAGTAGTGGGCGAAATAAAACCAACTACACGCAGTGAACTTGGACCGTCACAAATAACGGCGTATTACCCCCAAAAGCCATACAAGGCACACCTGTACCAAACACGGCAGGCATTTGCCGAAAGCTGGCCCACTGTGTAAGACCGGGCCCTTGGTCGTGTGTCCGGTTAACGCAACAGCGGCCCGCGACGGGCGAACCTTTCAGCTTCAGCTTGCTGTGAAACTCCCTGTCAATCTCCTCCTTGTTGAACTGGGCGTTGGCGCTCTCGAAATCGAAGTCCTTCTCGAACTTGACGGGGCCGTCCCTGCGCACGGTGAAGCGGCCCCTGCCGCGATGACCTCCTCCTCCCCCGCCCCCCCCGCCGCCACGGCCACGCCGGGGCTGGGACGCACCTGCGGGAAAGCATCCCCGTCAAATGCACCATCGACGGCACAACATGGGAAGCTCAGAGCAGAAGGGAGGGAAATGTGCGCCCCTGACAAAATGTTACCTTGGGTTCCCCTGCTAGGGTTACTACAGCATAATGATCTGAGTGCATAATTATTTAAATTCTCCATATTCAAGGCCCTTATAACGTGCGCCCCCCCCCCCACACACACACATCAGCCCAAGTGCCCATGATTCTCATTTTCGATAAATTAAAATCAGCAGGACTTTATTTTTGTTTAGGTTTGTTTTTATTGTCTATTAAAGGTGATTTTAACATATTCCATTTATAATGTGTCCCCATGTCTCAGTAAAACACTGTGCACTGCCAATGCGTTTCAGGTGTGCTATAGAAATAAAACTTGCTTTGCCCCTCCTGTGCCCCCGATGAGACCCCACAGCCACATGGGGGAGGACAGGGACCGTAACCCTGGAGACGTTCCCGAAGCACAGCTTGTGACATCGTCCTACCTGCTTGCTTTTTACTGCCGTCCCTATTTTCACCGTGCTCTGGTTCAGGGTCAGGCCGCTGTGGTTTTTGCACATCAGTACCTACAAAATAACATACTTAAATAAATAAAAAGAGCCAAGTGCCCACATACCTAAATCCTTTTCTATACCTCTTTTCTACACCTAAGATCACAGAAGTAGAAATATGATGGGTGTTTGGGATTACACTCGAGAACTCTATCGAGGGTGGCTAACACCCAACACAGACCGCCCCTCCAACGTCGCTCTGTGATTCACCAGCAGGGGGCGCTAAAAGTCAGTCTCACCCCTCCGCAGCTCCTGGACTTCCATGGGCTTCTGGCCACTGGTGTTAGAGGGCCGAGCCGGACTCCTCCGGCTGAGAGGCGCAGGGGCAGCGTGAACAGGGGCAGATGCCGAAGCTGCCGGCGCCGCCTGCTCCAAGGCGGGACTCTTTCGCAGCGGGTCCATCTGTGGACTAGAGCGACCTGACGACGACAAAACACGCGGTTATAGACGCGCTGGACACACGGCGAGGTGCGGCAGCGTCAAGTGGAATCTAAGGGTGCTTTTCCCCAAGAACCAGGAACCATTTTCAGTAAAGTACCAAAACCACCACACTTCTTATGTCAGTTTTCCACTGGCATAAAAATTGGCACCACAACGCGAGGCCAGGGGTCGTCTCACCCCGATTTCTCAATGCGAGTAACGGCTGTAGCATACAGGGCTGGACAATGTGCGATATTAATACCAACATTGCATATTACGCAAATGCAATTCTCACATCACAATTCTCTCAGTCAGCTGGGTTGAGATCAGGCTTTTTCATACTGTCTGAAAATCATTACATGTAGGGGGTGGGGGGTTAAATTCTGCCAAAACCTTTTTATTGTGTCATATGGAACGAAAATTAGCAAGGTTGGCAATTTTAATAATTATTCCTTTTCAATATAGTTAATCAGTATAAAATTTATCTCTGACACTTTTGCATGAACGCTGCATGTGTTCTTTGAGACAATCATAATCATTTTCATCCTTTTAAAATCAGTCCTGAACGGGATGTTGAGAAATTTAACGTTTTTTTTGCTATACAAATATACCAATATTTATTGCAACAAAATCACATTGCGAAATCAGCCCTAGTATTTCAAGGAAGATGCTCTTATTTCTCATCATGCCATCCACGTCTTGTTGAATCTGTTACTCCGACTAATTGCTTGGATCTCTTCAATTGTCTACATATCCATCAGTATTACTTTTTTTAAAATGATCATTTTCTGAGATCGTAACTATGCACTTTCAGCACGCTGGATGCATTTCATGTTGGTGAAGGAGGTTATTTGCACAAGCAAATCGACAATAAACACACTTGCAAGTCCCGCCCCAAAGCACCA
Source organism: Hyperopisus bebe (assembly GCA_026777045.1). Lineage (NCBI taxonomy): Eukaryota > Metazoa > Chordata > Actinopteri > Osteoglossiformes > Mormyridae > Hyperopisus > Hyperopisus bebe. The sequence continues at coordinate 12,800,908 of JAODJW010000007.1, forward strand.
AAAAAGGACCCCAGCCAGTTTGATACGATTGGTACTGGAACCGGACCGGACATCAATGGAAAAGAGGAAAGCACTGAATCTTAGCACCAAAAGTACAGCACCTGGTGGTGGAAAAGCACCATAAGGTGCCCAGACATTGCTGTGTGTCACTGTTCATTGTCTTCAGAGGCAAACTCATCAAGTCCCACATAACCACATCTTAAAAACCTCCACTATTCCAGCAATGGCTAAACATCACAAATGTGATTAGGTGTAAAGTATGTGCCACAAACTCCTCGAAGCCCTTAAACGCACGTCTCAAGCGCAAGGGCATGTTTTATTTAATATCAGTTACACTTTATTAGAGTATAACTGTTCTGGCTCCCTCTTTAGCGGCACGGTGCCTGGGGAGCTGACGAACCAATCCTGGAAGTCAGCCACGACCGTGTCAGTCTCGACAGAGCGTCTCGCTCGCAAGCTCCTTACCTTCGGTCAGGCGTGCGGTCTGCAAGCGCAACTCTGGGGGGAAAGCAGACCCCAAGCCGCTGCTCTGGGGCAATGGGGGGGCGGTGGCACCGCTTGCGTCACTGCCAAAGGAGGGCGCTGTACTTCCTGTACACACGAGGGAACGCAAAAGACTAAGGTCACAATTGTGAATCTCACACAGAAAACGTCACTTAGAGTCATATCTACATGAGAGAAAGATGCCCTTTCCTGGCATAAGAACCTAGTGTCAAAATCTTTAACCACAATGTCATGGGTTCGAATCCCATGGTTGGCAAAGTAAACGTATCACTGCTTGAGGAAGGCCCTTAACCTCAGCGGATCCAGCAGTGCGGGATGCTGTCGGGCCCTGTTCTCGGACCCCAAGGGATCCATACTTGAAAGTTATTTCTACAAATAAATATACCTACTTAGTGTCTATGAACCATCAAACATAAGGTGAATAAAAAGAGCCCAGTGCAGGAAACCTACCGATGTTCCCAAACTGCTGGTTTACCAGGGGGTTAGAGTTGAACTGGCTGTAGGGGGCAGCAGGGGGCTGGCCACATGACCTGTAGGCGGCCATGGGTTGAAATGATGGAGCAGAAGGGGTGGATCCCAGGGATGACTAGAAAAAAAGAAATGGACAGACACAAGGTGCTTCTCAATATGTGTACTTGACCATACTTGTGTTCCTGTGTACCCGTTTTGTCATCTTCCACTGCGCAAGACCAGTTCCAATAATCAAGAACACAAGCACAAGACAGTAAAAATCCCTGGATGTCGTTCCTGCCCCACCCCAAATATCAAGGGTACGTTGGTTGCATCCTCGACCAATCCCATGATTCACTGCACCCCAAGTTCGTTCTTGGGAGGCAAGTTAGCAAGACTGGTCTTGCCAAGACCACAAGTACAATGCTCGTGTTCTTGGTACAGTGTCCACTTAAACACTTGAGAATGAGACACCACTTATAAGGTTCACACACTGTGCTGTCAATAATGCTGGCTAATCACAGCCCTCTCTGTCACATTGGAGGCCGCATACCTGGACGATAGCTGGGTCCTGCGGGAGCGAGCAGGTGGGCTTTGGTGGCTCACAGACCGTAAGGTCTTTGATATCGCTGCCACGGAAGATGATGTACTCGAAGACCTCATCTCTGGGTAGGATGGGCCTATCAGTAGGCCGGTCCTCGGTACCAAAGGAGCGCACTGGAGGGTGGGATGAAGACATTTAACCAGCACTGATCAGGAGTCACCAGCTAAAACTGTAAAACTGATCATAATCCAGTTAGCATGAAAGTATAGTCAAGGATGCATTACAAAAATGCAGACACTTAGCTTCAAGTTTTCAGTCTCTTACACCCCAGTTTCTACGAAAGCTGCTTTCACACTCTGTTGTCTAGGGCCCTATGAAATCTTATTTTCTTCCCTCAAATTCCATTACATACGTTTCATCAGATTTATTTTGATCCGTTTCAGATGTTAAGGTTTTATATGGTGCCGAACCCAAAAAAAAAAAAAAAAAGGGAAAGAAAAGTCTTAGGAGTAGTTTTCAGGTTATGACACTATGTACTCCAACCCTATTGCCTAAATCCACGTTTGTCTGTGTAAAGGCTCATTTTTCGGTTCAGCAATTTTCAAAAACTTAGCCCTGGTTCTGGGATATCAGGGTCAATTGTGGGTGGGCGTATCGATTTAAGCATATAAAGTGGGTTGGGTATCATTTTGTCTTTATTAATATTAGCAGCTTGAATCACAGTCGGGTTGAATAAAACCATGAGGGTTTGGGCCTCCCGTGAATGGATCTGTGCATCACTGGTTCCTACATAGCGATGGAGATGCTGAAGGCTATAAGGGCCTTTTGCGTCTCCAAGCAGCTATTCCTGCAAATGTTAGAGCCCCCAGGGAAGTGTGCAGAGTTCCTGCAGTGCAGACAGGTCACATGGTACGCCGGCCAGGCAGCATCCTCGCACGCAATTGGCCAGATCTGGCGATGGGTCCTTCCTATTAACCGATCTGCAGCTATGCCTACGGCAAAGGTATTTCAAACTATCTGGACAAATTGCATAATGTAAAAAAAATCCATAGACTTAAAAAGTCAACACAATATCAGCATATTCCACGCAATTCCACGTTTGAGTAAATACCATTTTTCATATCTGGATTCTGTCTGCGTTTTCCACATCATTGAAATCATAGGGCCCTAGTTTGCAAAATAAGGAAATACAAATACAAGAACCATACTTAATTCACATGAAAGATCACTCAGAATATTCCATTAGAATAAAACTGGTCAGGGACGACATTCATAATACAACCTTCATCTGTATTCAGCGATTTATGCAGCCACTATCAAACAGAGCATCACACCATTCTATAATGTCTGAACTTGACATGCCTGTCCTATCTTTAAAACATCAGGAAAACAAATAGTAGATTGTGTGTGCAAGTGACTTTTGACAACCCAAAACTGTACATGTTCAGTTAATTTTTTAAAAAAAGATGGTGAAATTAACAACAATGATTTCATAGGGTCAACTGCATATTTTTGAATTGTGTGCACTTGCTATATTTAGAATTTGGTGATCAGTGGTCATTGTTGAAACACCACAGCACACAACTACGAAATGTGTCCTCTGCATTTAACCCATATGTGACATCGTGACATAGCAAGGGGCAGATAATTCAGCGCCCGGGGAGCAGTGCTTGGGGGTGGTATCTTGCTCAGGGTACCTCAGAGGTGCCTTGCTTGTCGGGGATTCGAACCGGCAATCTTTCAATTACAAGTGCGTTTCACTCCAGACCACAGTGGGGGTGCCACTCGACAGATACAACCTCCATTCTGACTAAGCAATAAACTGATTAGAACCATACATACAA
>JAODJW010000007.1:12869681-12884885 GCA_026777045.1 Hyperopisus bebe
TTAAGCAGAGAGATGACTGTAGCTCTCTATCTAGCAGCCAAACCAGTCAGTGGGCATCACAGATGTCCTGACGTCTGGCCTATAGAACATGGAACCGCTGTCCCAGAAGCCTCTGCTTCCTCCGCCTCCATTATCATGATTTTTTTTTATATATATATATATATATTTTTTTATTATTTGGAGGACCCTCTCAGCATGTTTATGTACTCCGGGGATCTGTCTCAGGGCTACAGCCGCTGGGAAGGAGGCCAAGAGAAAACACATTAAAATGGGAGCCACACAAGAAACCAAGGGGCAAAGAAAGCAGTGACCTGACACTCCTCGTTATCACGTCTGGGCGGGCGGGACAGGGGTGTGGGGAGGCAATTAGGCCGTGGTGTGTGTGTGTGTCTGACAGGGTGCGGCGCACGGGGATGGGCACTTGATAAGGAGCTCTTCGAAGATCAAGTGCACTGATATGCCTTTTAAAGGAGAGCTAAACTTTAAATTACTTACTTCAAAGTCAAATCTGTTTCCCTTTAATGAGGCGAAGATGACATGTAGGGTGGGGGGTGTCGGGGGGCTGCTTAACGACCGCTTCTGTCACCCTCCGCCAAAGGGTGGCGATGGCACTCAGCTCGTTAATGCGCGGGGAGAATGCTGGGCAACGGTGTTAATTAAGAGGCACGCCCACACAAAAGATGGCTCTGAATGAGGACTATTACGTAAAATTTGCTCTTTGTGGGGTGAGCAGCCCAGTAAGCTGTCTGATACAAAGGAGTTTGTCATTATTATATTATATAAATTATGCAAAATACGGCAGAGTCTTGCTTTCAGGATGGATATCTGCGAGCCACATGCCCTGGAAGGATAACTGCTCGTCATTTGCCTTTCAGCTGGCGCGTAACTCCGTGTTGAGGTTCGCAAACGCTCCTTGATGGGGTGAAGAAGTCGCTGTGATCACGCGTTTGCGGTTTAAAGTTTCCGGAACTGTGCGTACGAAAGTTTCACGTTTTCAGACTTCTTAGCATGAAATGATGAAGCCTCGATTCTCAGCAGCACAATTAGGAGCTGTGGGTCTGCAGGTCTCTGCTGGCAGCCCATTACTGTCAAACCGTACACCTCTCTGCTGCCGACTTGAGGGCCTCAGAAGAGTTTTTCTCCTCCCTGGTTGTTTGCGACGGGATGTTTGAAGTTGACAACGTGTCTGGGGGAAGTGGGTCATACTGGAAATGGGGAGGGGGGGGTGTCGCGTTCAGCCCCGGGGGTGCTAATCATGCCACCAATCGGGTTCCTGTGCAGGATACGCCACCGCCCCAGAAGCCAATGGGAACAGCCGGAGCTCCTGCCGTCCCGGATGGGGGTAACCATGGTGATCGACAGAAGTTGTCTTGCTGGTTCACATTGTTCCTCTAGCACTGCGTCTGTGGGGCTCAGGAATCAAAGTGGGCAGCGTCCTCGGTCCGGTCGCGCCGCATGATGTAAAATTGATGGCCGCCAGGGCCGGCCCTCCGCTGCCGCCAAGGCTCCGGTGCGCGAGTCTCGCTTGCGGAGATCAGAGCGGGGCAGCAGAATGTGACCCCCACCAATGGGACAAAGGCTAATTCGGGCTCCACCCCCCACATCTACTGCACCAGGTCAAAACAAATCAGCAAGGAAATAGTGATCTTTTCCCAATGAAAAACATTTGGTAATTTTATCTAGAAATAATGCCTGCTGTGAAAATGTCACCTTGGACCCCCTGGTCAATATTATGCATAAATTTACTCATTTAACAGCCCCCGTGAGGTGCTGGGCCCCCTGATCTGCCGGGGTATCCAAGCCCCAATTGCGGCTGAGCCAATGACACAAAACCTCCAAAAAACCACACCAACACACATCACCTGACCAGTCACCCCCCATCACGGATGTGGCGTAAGTTCCAAACACTGCAGCCTGCCCTGTTCAATCCTGCCTTTTTTTACACCCACACTGAAATTTTAATGATTAAATTTTAACTCCTTATTACTGAATTTAGTGCGGGGAAAGTTGCTTGGCTATATTTTATGGGACATTTTCGCAAAGTGGATCTGCTAGGACAGCCGGCTGGCTCAAGGCAGCTGGACTCGGGATCAGAGGGTGACGTTCGGGATGCTGGTCCCTTTTGGGCCTAGCTACCTGCACTGAAATATGACCCAGGTGACATCGCTGTGCGCTGGCCTCAGGATTGATGGTGAGGGTCCATGACATATTAGTCTGGGGACAAAGGATTTGATGTCCCCGGCACGAGGATCGCCGTCTGGGACACAGTACGACGACCGCTGCCCCTGTCATGGTGACAGAGGAAAAGTGGTGTTTAGCCTGAGCTAGGTCTTCCATCACCCTGATGGATGAGGCTGCCCAATCAGGCTTGCCGCCCAGGGACGGCTCCCACACACCTCCGCCGCATCTTTTCCGCTCAGTGTTTTCCTAAAAGCTTCTCCTGCGAAAGCCCCCATTCAGCCACGGTCTCTGTAACGCCCCAGAAAGTTCTGCCCCCTCGCTCTGCCACTAATATATGTAACGATCACAAAGTTGATCCTGAGCCCACCAGCCTTGGACACAGACCAAAAAAGCTCTGAAAGGCAAGCAAACTTCCCAGCATGCAGGATACAACAGGGATGGCTTAGCCTCTGCCTGTGGGGTGAACATCACGCTTACAGCTCACGGTTCCCTTTGTTTGTCTCCTGACTGGTATCTAACACCATGTGCCGTGTCATGTGACCTTCCTCGCCAGACTCGGGGGCCGTGTGCACGCTGTACTTCCTGTCATTTGCATCTCGTCCCAGTCGGCGGTGTCGTGTAACCTCCCAGACTGTGGTCCGTATTTCCTGTACGCCCCCGGCAAGCTCTATCCCGATCTCCCGTTTCAGGGTGGGGCCGACTCTATTTGGAACGGGTCCAAAAAGGCAACCAGATCACAGCGCACCCTTCTGCTGGAATTGTTATGTTTTATGCTGTCTAACAATGGTTAGAAAGGGAGAGGGTGGTGGAGGGGTTGAAGGAGTTGTTTAAGAAAACTCTCCACTGTCAGACATCGTGTACAAATAAACCAGATCTGACTCTGTCATTTAAGAAGTGGGGACAGAGCTAGATCAGTGTTTCTCAATCCAGTCCTCAGGGACCCACAGCCGGTCCATGTTTTTGCTTTGACTGAGCTCCCTCCCAGCTCTCGGTAGGAGCAAAAACACGGACTGTCCGCAGGTCCCTGAGAGCCGGATTGGGAAACACTGAGCTAGAAAGTTACCGTCTGCCTGTCTAGGGCTGTGACATTGGACAAAAGCCTCTCTGGATGCCACTGAGCCCTGGAACGTGAGGAAGGGGAATTCCGGGAATACTCTTCCTGGGTGGTAGGGGATGCCAGCTCCGCGGCAAACAAATGGATTTACTTCACCTCAGCCCACTCCACCTGTGTCTTGCAGGACGCAGCGGTAATTAAGCAGAAACGGTTTCTGCGTTCAGTGGAAACGAACGCCGGTATGGAAACACAGTTCTGCTTGGCTGTAAACAGGCTGGGGAGCAAGAATTGCTTGTTGATGCGGCCAATTAATTATATTGCAAGTCATTTAAAAATCTATAAAAAAAGAGTATAAAGCAGTTTAGGATGTTTGAGAATTTCTAAGTACGGCATTAAAAAATGCAATACATGTATTTAAATGGCTCGGGGCACTAGAGCAGAGAAGTCTTTCAGAAGTGCAGCTACGTCTTAAAAAGGACTGAAATATGAATTATGCATGTTAGTTTTTTCCCCCCTTTTCTCCTTCTTGTCTTACGCCAGACATGACCCAACGCCAGAAATGCGTCCTCACCCCCTCAATCCAGCCTCAGGACTGGCGTCTCGGCTGAGAAAGCGTCCGTTAAAGGCGAGGGAGGAGATGAGGGCTCCCATCTGCTTCGCGAAGGCTTTGGGGAGGATGGAGTGGGCGGCCTGATTAGTGTGTGGCTTATTTGTGGGTGTGGTTTGTTTACAGTCTAGTTTTTTTTTTTTACTTGGTGTGTGGTATGTTTGTGTATTTGTATGTGCAGCTCTGTTTGTGGATGTGGTCTTTTTTTTGGGCGTAGTCTTTGTGGGTGTGGTTCGTCTCTGGATCCGATTACTTCGGGGTGAATCAGCTTTTTCTGTTTTTCCATTTCCCTCGGGGAAAAATTCCAAAACACCATGAAGTACTCTGTGACAACTTGCCTCTAAGACGCACTTTACTGAATAGGTTATTGATTGATCAGGCAATTCTGGGTGTGGCCTGCAGGTTGTTATCTGTGGGCGTGGTTTATTTGGGGAGTGCTAAGTTAGGGGTGTTGGTGGTGCAGGGCTCTGTCATTCGGTTCTTCTAGGTGGGAGTGCACCGGATGTTGGTGAGTGGGGTTGTGTTCAGGTGTGTCTGGCCTGTGTTGGGATCCATTTCATTAATGGCTGATTCAGGTGCTGGTGTGTTGGGGGGGGCGGGGGCTGCAGTAGTTGAAGGGTGTGGCCTGTTTGCGTGCAGATGTGGGTTGGCCTGGACTAAGTTCACATTCTTTGGCCACGTTCTTCATGAGGAGAAATCCCGTAGTAGGAGGGACACCAAAACTTAGCTGAGCAGAGCTTCCCTTCCTCATCTCCCAAACACCGCCACTTCCACCACAACGTCCGAAAAACCAACCCCTCGCATTCTCTTTGGTTAGACAAGATGGGTTAACTAGTCTGGTTAATGATACCCAGCTGTCTCATTCAAGTGTATGGTGACCGACGACAGAGTCCCACAATCCACTGCGGAGCAGGCGCCACAGATACAGGAAGACGTTCTGTGGAAGATCTGCCCTTTATGCTTTGGCTCCTCAGAGACCCAAGAACACACAGTGCAATAACTAAACTCCAACGTCGTCATTAGCAACTGTTGTCTTTCGCGAGCATGTGAAAAACAAGGACATGAACGTGCAATAACGCACAGAGGAAAGCCGGCAATGACACGGTACCACATGCGGCGCGTGGATGACGTGCGAATCACCTGCACAGAGTTGAGCCTGCAGTAGCCATTGAGCGGGAAGCGGATGACGTGCGTGGGGTCCTGGTTCCAGCCGGCGTTGACCGAGTTGCACATGACATCTCCCGTCTCGGGGAAGATCTCCTCGATGAGCACCTTCTCGCCGCTGAGCGCGATGCGCTCGCCCAGGTCGGGCGTGACGCGCACCACCAGGCAGTCGCAGGGCGGGGCCAGCCGCCGCTGCTCGCGTTCCTGCTTCCAGCGATCCAGCTCCTTGATCATGGGCGTCAGCTGGTAGTAGCGTGCCTCCTCATACAGCAGCTGGAAGTCCTGCGGGAAACGGTGCGGGCAGGTGACCCACAGTGAGTGACCAGTAAAAAAAAAAAAAAAAAAGCAACATCGCCCTCTACTGGCGGGGAGGGTAACTGCACATGTCAGGGGTCTCCTATCTCCACAATGAAAACTTATAGGTATTTTGCCTTGCTGGCAAGAGAAATGTCAAAAGCATATAACGTAAATGTCAAACGCAGAACAAATGCACCGTTTCCTACTATGGCAACTGCCGCCACCCCCCCAGGTCCCCCCAGGTCCTGGTAACGGCACAGATGCTTCTGCTTTGTGCCCTGTAGGCTGTGTGAACGCCGTGACTCTGCGATACACTTTCATCCCCCTCTAACCCGATTGGGGCCAGATGGACGTCAGGACGGGAGGTTTTTCCATGCCAGTGTTTGTTGTTAACGTTAGCATGGAAATGCTGGAATTTCACATTTCTAATCGGTTAGGTGTCCCAGGAACCGCAAACCATTCCCATCTGATGGGGGTTCTGGAACCCAGCTCTGCTTCCTCGCCAATCCCTGCGCTGGTCACACGTTTCCCGCATGGAGATACAGCGCCGGGCAGACGGAGCGCCAGCCCCGGTTCTGGTACGCATTAGAACCGGCACTTGCGTGAGGCATTACACAAGATGGGTTTCCTTCATAAATTAACCATACAGACTGCCAACCCCCACCATCCCCTACCTCAGTATAAGGGCTGACCCCCCCCCCCACTTTAGCCCCCAGGCTCAGCCCCCTCCACCCTGGGTTCCTGAAAGAGCCAGATGGCACCAACACAACCTCCCACCGTTCCAGTACAGATGAAGCAAAAAGGCGCGGTAAGGATTGTGGTTCTGACTGGATCATTGGGCTGAACAGCACCGGTAAAACATCCAACTTACTAATACGTAAAATCTGTAAATTGGGTGGAAAGAACAACACTGACTAAACAATAAAATGATAAAAGTGATAACCATTTCCTTATGACTAAATGCCACCAAAATGATCCCTGACCACTGAAAAGAGACTCTTGTCAAACTGTGACTAAAAGACGTACGTGCGTCTTGGAAAAATATCTGCCTTTAAGTTATTCATTCCGGGGCACAGTCAGGGAACTGTCCATGGCTACAGTCAAGCTCACAGCTTTGCTTTGATGCATATTTATACAGCTGGGTATAATACAGAGAAAGGTTATTGTCAGAGGTTAAGCTGCCAGTTTCCTGATTGTGGAGCAGCTGGGATTTCTGAGAGATGCCAGTCTCTCTGTCACCGCTCTGCTGTGTTTATATTCGCTGTCAAATGCTTTCACCTTGAAAGCAGTACTTGTAAGTAATATTCTGCAGTATTCCAAAGCTGCAAAAGGCGTTTTGAAACAGAGCAGTTTCTAGACAGGGTCGCAGATTCGCAGCATTGTTTGTGTAACGGCTACAACGTTGGGATTAAGTTGAGGCAGCTTGGGTGAAACGTTTGCAGCATAGACGCAGCCATAGAAAAGCATATTACTGCAACAATACCGCTAAAGTGGAAGAAGCTGATTGGTTGAAGAGGGCTTATAGGCAAGGGTCAGATCAAGGCGTCCTGCGGTCCATTGGCTGCGTGTGTAACACAGCCTCGTTCCACGCACTGTCCTTCCGGAGTGTACCCCAACGATATGTTTGATGTTAAGTGTGGGGGGAGGTGGCCTTGTCCCGGCAGTCTCCCAGAGTTTGGAGCGGGATCTGGCAAGGTCCTGCCAGCCCAGTAGAGTCCGATAGCCCAGTGCAGAGTGGCCAGCATTGCCAGGAGACGATATGGTGGGAATCACATGTGATCAGGATTAAAGCTCACAGCTCCCCATTGCACCTAAGCCAGAGACACCATAAAGCAAAGCTGCTTTTTCTGTGCCAGACCAGACAGTCGCTCTCCATTCCAGCCTGACCTGCCTGTGTTAATATGGCAGTGCTACTTTCAATATTAACTTTCCTGGCATTCTACACAAATTAGATGTTTTTCAATCCAGATTCATTGAATTCATTCAGGGACAGAGGTGGGTAACATGGGTGAGTATCTGCCTAACAAACTAACGACCATCACGATCTTCTGCCAGGTTCCAGGGCCAGTGAGACGTTTTTCACCATATTTTGGATAGATCCTCACAACATTTATACATTATGATCCACCATAAAATTAAGCCCCACTTATAAAAGACAAAGCTTAATGCGATAATTATTCCATCCCGAAAATTAATCTAAGTAGCAGCAGGCTGTCATACAAAAACTAAGCATAAAATTGGCAGTAAGTAATGACAGTTTGCCAGAATGTTGTTGTTTATATATGGGTTGTATTTCCTGTAGTGAAATACCAAGCAGAACATGCCTTGTAATTTAGTAATGGAATCTCCGACTGTCGTTAGAAATGATTCCTACTTGAGGTGCCTTTATTAACCACACCAGCGACTTCGTTAGCCAAACCCTTCCAGTAGGCGGCATTTGCATAATCCAGACTCGCGCAGCCAGGTACAGCGATGCGTGAGAAACGGCCCCAGCCTAGGCCACCTGGCGGGCGTCTCTACACGCCCCGGTACCGAGAGACGACCTGCAGCCCGCTAGTGACTCGGGCGTCACGTCCGCGGCGTGTATCCACCACATGGGCGGCCGGCTGCTCCATCCAGCCTGTTAGTGTGGGGTCTTTCAGTCCCCGGGGGGGGCCCTGGGCATCCATGAATATTCACCTCCCCACCTGCAGAAGTTTAGCAGCTGTAAATGACCGGCCAGCAACAAACAGAGAGGCTGAACACTAACATTATTATTGCTTTTCTGTTTATATGGTATTATTTTATTGCTTCATATCTTTTTATTATTTATTTATATAATCAGTTTTTTTGTACCGCATATTTCTTTTTCAGTATTGGGGAAGTTGGGTACTTTGTAATTGTGACTCTTAATACTAAACTGGTTAGTTGAAACAAAACCTTGGCCTGGATTTGTACTTTCTGGACCTGGACCGTCTGTAATGGATTAATTTTGTGAGTAACCCCCCCCCCAATGTTCTTTTTGAGGTACAGTCCATTGAGTTAGGTACAGTGCATGTTTTGGTATGTGACAAATAAAACATTAAATCGTAAAACGTTGTGAAAATGGGGAGACCACGCGAACACTACACCTGTCACAAAACCTTTTATGCCCTCCCTGGACCCCGGCTAAAGCTGTCCTGCCCCGCCCGAACTGGCAAGCCTCGCACGAGGGTGCACGCCAACGCGAGATTAGCTTAACCGCCGCTACGTTAGCTTAATGTGAGCAAACCTGAGCCGGTTGCAAGGGAGGCTAAGCTAACGCGAAGGAGGCTAGGCTAACGTGAGGGAAGCTACGATAACGAGCGGCGTTGGCGGCCCACGAGCATGATGGGCTGGAAGACGGGTGGCCGTCACGGGCCCCGCAAATAAGGGCCCCGCAAATACAGGCCCCTGCCGTGAGGAAATGGCACCCCTTGTGGCAAATGAAGACGGCCTCCGTTTACATTAATAGGATATTTGCTGTAACAGCAGGGGAAGGGTGGGGGGGGGGCGGCTGGGGGTGTTACTGTCAGCCCAGGAGGCACTCTGATGGATCGCTAGACCCACATGCATTGTGTGAAACAGCCACTGCTGCAGGAGGTGTAGAGTTTCCGTCCATCCCAAAGACAACGAGCGGGCTGGGTAATTCCCAGGGAAATCCCGCTTGCCTGTTTTAATCCACTCAGCTCCAAGATTACTCCTGTCCTGTTAGCTAGGGAAGAGAAATGGCAAAACCAGGCAGATACAGTCAAGAAACTCAGGGGCGGGACGTGGCTCAGCAGGCTAGGACGCCATGTCTGTCATTACAAGGCTGCTGCTTTAAATCCTGTCATCTGCAGAGTGATGTCATCGCTGGGCGCTTAACCCTCAAATGCTCCAGCAATTGGCTGCTCCTGCTTTCTCAACTGCATCTCACTTTGGACAAAGGTGTCTACTAAATAAGGCAAATGGAATTTTTGAGGGGCTTGCAGGCTGCATGACAGGTGACACCAAACCCAGCCGCTGCCTGCACCTTCTCCCAGCTACCCGGTGAAACACCAAACCTGAACCCACAGCTCCGTGGGCCTCCATCTTACTAACAAGCAGCCAGTGTGTGCATGGGAGGCACTGACAGGGAGGTCCAGAGAGACAGAGCCTCTGAAACCTGAAAGACTCGCTCCGTAAAACCCTCCAGCTGGAAGCCTCCCTCTCTCTGCCTTCTCCAGAGCCCAAAGAAGACGTCTCCTTCAGAAGGCCCGTACCACAGCGAGCTAACGCTGTTACACAGGCCATTTTTGGTGCAGTTACCATTTTTGAGCAAAGCAAAGTAAAACAAGGCAGGTTAAAAGTGACTCATCTGGAACTGTCATCAACTGGGGAAACTTAAAAAACATCCAGTTTTACGCAAGACACTATATCCCATCTGAGGCACAAAGTTACAAGGCTGAAAATGTTTAGATATCAAACATGCAGATGCTGAATCAGACTTAAGGGAAAGGAATTTCTCCTTGGGTTGTATTCTTATTTTTGTAAATACTAGCCATTTGTTAACATAAGTGATGTCCCATTGCTATTTTAATATAGTATCCTCTCCCTCCACACTCCTGAAGCTCTCTAGTGAACAGTGACTGCACTAATAATCCGCCAGCTCCAATGAACAGGGTAACCACATCACAGAGCAGATTCCATAACTGGGTCTCGATACCAGCACTGGGCTCCCATTTGGCACTCATATAAACAAATGCCTGTTCTACAAGCTCTATAAGTATAAATAAACATTGCGGGGCAGGTTCTGTGCTCTGGTGCCACAGACATTATCAATCTCAGCTGTATTTGCATTCTTGCCATAAAACCACACTAGATTTAACACAGGACTGGAATAAAAGCAAAGCTGTTCTTGTAAACAAATCCAGTGACAGCCTGCAAACAAAATATACTCACACCACCAGCTAAACTGCTGGTTTAGAGCAACACGCCACTTCTTAGATAACCTCCAAACCTCCCGTTTTAAGACTATAGGTGACCAAAGGTTTAATTACAGGTACAATACTATACCACCTTTATCTCTGACATTACAGATGTTGCAAACTGTTAGAAAATGTTATGGGGAATTCAACTTCACCATCGAATGTGCCGTGTTCGGAAGCTTCACCTCAATCGTGACTTGAAAGCCAGAGCTAGTGTCCAAAACGTATGTTTCTGGCCAGATTTGAGCACCGGCCGTTTTACCTGGAAGTCGTCCGGAAGGAGCAGACGGCAGGTTCTCAGGAAGCTGAGGATGTAGCGAAATATCTCGCCGTCCCGGTCGATGAAGTAATGCTGCTTCAGACTGTCCAGCACGATGGGCTCGGTCCCGTTAAACAAGCGGCTGATTCTGTGAAAGCAGCCCAAAGAAGGTCTCCTTCAAGTACACCGAATAACCAGCCTACATTTAAGTATAATTAGCATCATGGTTAACACGATGTGCTGCTGGCATATTTCTCATATTCTAGTACTTGTTTAAACCGTCCTCTTAGCAATTCAAATCAAACCCTTTGGCAGGATGTCATAAATTACCTTGTGATATTTTTTTGGAGCTGCATCATACTGCTGTCATTTAAGGGTGATGTGCCATTTGTCAACTTAATAAGGCCAAAAGAAAGCTAATTAACAACAGAACAGCTTACGAAATTCACCTGCGTGCAGTACACTTTTTCCTTGATGAAAATTTAAAATACCGAAAAATCGAATTTAAGTCAAGTGCCATAACACACTAATAGCCAGATCCACCAAGTCACATTTTCTATGTCAACTGATTTACACAGCAGGGTTTAGAAGTATGTAACTTACTCAACACAAGTTGAAAGGAAAAAAAAAAATCAACAGTCTTTAGAATTAAAGAAAAGGAGTAAAAAAAAAACGGAACATTCACGTTTGCTGGCTAAGTTACAGAATGCGGTGTGGATTCTGGTCACATGATGACCGTATTCATCACTCGACAGTCTTCCCCACCATACATGTTACAGGGCTCTGTGTTGTACTGGGTGTGACGGAGGACACACACATTGAGATTTGCATGTCTGAGCCTCCTGGACTCCTGCATTGAGAAATGGTATAAATGGCCGTTTCAGATGAGAAATTCGAACAACTGTTTAAACAGACGAAAAGAAGACAAAAAGAACAAGGACTGCAAGCAAACAGGTAGCACATATCCCATGGCGAAGCCAAATTACCTTAAAAAAACACCCAATTAACTGAGTGGCCTCTGTCTATGTGCAAATAATGATGTTTCTCATAATTCAAGAATTTAAAAACCTTCTCCCTTTGAGGTTTCTTGGTCATACTGTGAATTTCAAGCAAGGGCTCAACCATGAAGAGTGAGGTAGTTTCAAAGCAAGTCGGGAATAAAGTCGGTGAAAAGCCAAGATCAGGAGAAGGGAACAAAAAATATCAAAGAATCCAAATATCCCTGTAAGCACAGTCTGGTCAATCATGGAGAAATGGAAAGTGCATTGTGCCCCCCCCCCCCCAAACCGAAGAGCCGGGCAGGGAGGGCAGGGGGGCTACTATGGGTGAAAATGCGGGGTGAGAAAAAAAAAAAAAAAACTTTGAACAAGCTAAAGTTCAACGGCTGAGATGAAAGAACGTCTGTCGGCCGTCAACATCCACAGCTCCATCTGCGGTATGGCAAGGTGGCAAGGAGGAAGCCGTTATTTAAAAAAGCCAAGCCAAAGCCTGCGGAGAACTTTCAATGGGCACCTGAGTGAACCTACAGAAAGCCTGGTCATGTGACATCGAGCTACAGCAATCTGACCCAGCTGGCACACTCACCCACAGCACTTCTACACGTGGGAAGGAAGCTCTACGACGTGGCCTACACGGTTTGTTCGTAACCGAAGGGTAAAGGATTGTTAGGACCAAGGACAAGCAACGATGGGGAAAACTTTACAAACTTCAATTTCTCCTCTTCTTTTGTCTTATACTTAAAAACCTACACTTTCTCCCATTTGCGTTTAGAGTAAAGCATTTTCCTAAAAAACGAACAAATATGCCAAACATCGGAATTGTATGTCTTGGGAACAGCAGCAATGTGACACCAGCAATATTAGGGCCTAATGCGTTAAATAAAAAATGTATTTACACCGAATATTAAGATTTTAAAAAAAATCACTGACAATCAGTCAGCACTGTGTGCACATAATAAATCACTATAAAATACCGATCGATTTAGAAATCCTGGCAAGCACCAAGATGACAAATTTTTGAGTATTTGCGTTTTTTTTTTTGTAATGAAACGTAGCCTGCGAGTATGAGAGTGCACATGTGTCGCGACAGACACACACCGCTACGCGCATTGTTTATAAAAGCGATTAGGCCATCTTTTTGATCCGAACAGAAAAGCCAAAACGAACACATTATTTAGATGATTTAACACAGTGCGTCTCAGTGATGCAAGACAAATTAACGCAAGCGAGCGTACAGCAGGACAGATGTTTCTTCGGCCGTTTACGAGGCGGCATGAGGGGCTCCACCGGTACCGCGAGACTAACGCACTGGGGAGGTCTATATGTGTTTAATTAAGTTCCCCCTGAAGTTTGTGCGCTTCCAGAAACGGCTGTAGCTACAAAGGGGATTTGTTGACACGGCTGCGCTGAAGCAGCGCCTCATGCAGTTAAGTTCGTACCGCGATCGCAGCGGGTGGCACCAGGGCGTCTGCTTGTGGGTACTGCCCCCAATTAAATCTCAGAGACACCCACAGCCATATTTGTCCCATTAACACCAGGAATCCACCCCCTCAGAACCTCTCCCGTTGCGGATAAAATCCCTAAACGCGGAATCAGGTTTGCTTGACACGATCCGCCTCTGTGCGACCAAACGACCTGCAGCATGTGAGCCAGTGAATAGATCCCAGCCTTTTCATTTTTTCTGACTCTCTCTCTCTCTCTCTCTCTCTCCCCCTTTCTGGAAATCGATGCAAAACGCTTTATAAAAAAACCAATACTCATCTCACTGATATGCCGGAGGAGCTCCTTTCTCATATGGTCTTGCAATTCTTCCAGCTAGAATTTCACCATACCGCTCCGGGCATTCTCTGTTTTTCATCTCGCCCCCCCAACCCCCTCCCTTTTTTTTTTTTTTAAAGCAATTAAAATGCTGCCTGTTTTTCTTCCCTCTCCTTCCCTGACTGCTCCATCTCTTTTTTCCTTCTGCTCTCCCTCTTTTCGGTTCAGTCTTGGAAGCCACAGGTTCCCCAGTGCCTGGTCTGGCATCCCACACTCCCACCCATGTCCCAGTTCTCCCTCTCTCTGCCTGTCAAACAGGTGTTTCCGTGATTCCGTTTATCTTCCCGGTGTCAGGTTTTCAGGAGACGGAACGTGGGTCGGTACATGCGGCACCAGGCCCGGGACGGGTGCCGCCCCTGGGACACGGGTTGGGGGCGGGGTTCTGAGACTGGCTGGCACATGTTCTCACACCGGGGCATTAAAATATCGTGCGTGCTAATAGTCACTTTAGCTTAGCACGTTAGCTAGGCCAACATGAGTGTGCACAGACTGGGCAGATCTGTTCCCTTTCCGGGATTTGGATCTTCCTCGTACACGAACTTCTGCTTTGGGGAACAAAGAGCAGGCAGTGCTAAAGAAGGGACCACAATGACCCCACATCAAAGATTCATTACTCCTGTCCCCAGACATGGCCTGTTCCAGGGAAGATGAATGTCCACACATTAGTTACTACACTAAGTTTCCTTTCGCATTCTGCATAATTAAACGAGCAATCTATTAAAAGAAATCACTGAATTAAAGTTCTTTACTCTCAGAACCACTACTTAAACTGAATTTTGACACCACGCAGAGTTTGTGCGACCACGTTCTAAAGGACTTTGTCACACTCCTTTCCATATTTGTTCCATATTAACATTAATCTGAAGGCAATTTTTTAGGAGTCTGGGGAAAAACATGGCACAAGAAGCTATGTTGCACAAGATAATCATAATGTATACACGACAGAAACAAGGCTTAATAGAAAAGTTATGCATGTAAATACTGCACAGTGGGGGGGGGTAATTGTGCAGCACTCATTTTCAACATTCCCGAGTTTTGTTTAAACCTCCAAACTCTTAACTTCACAGTAAGCAAGACATGAGCTGCTTTTGGGATTTTAATCCGTCTCATTGCGAAGCTCATCACATGTCACATGTCACACGAAGCACGGAACCAGACACTCCCACCTCCTTCCCTCTGTCACTGGGGTTTGTAACTATACAACTGGCCTCTTTTGAAATGGAAAATGCCGAGACGAAATGGAGCAGACCGATATTCGTAAGGCAATATTATACAATACCCGCTTGGAATACGGCCAAGCTGTACCAAATGTCAAAATGTCTAATTGTTAGAAGCAACAAAGAGTGAAACACCTTGCAGTATACCCTACGACCCAACACGATCAGAAATGGATTTAAGCTAAATTTTGAAACAAAAATGGTACTTATTTCTGTGGTTGTAAAACAATACGACTAACTGTGATAATGCACATGTACTGATGTTTCTGTTCCTCTACACGAAGCCAGTTGATGCTTTGTCTCATATTATCAAGCAGTAATAGAAATAACCAGGCTCACAGTATAGCGGTTTCTGGATTCACTCGACTACAGGCAATTGAAAGTTAACATCTTATTAAATTGGTGCCAGTAAACACATTTTAGAAATGGCCAAATATCAAGCCAGCTTTGCCGAAGCGGAGCTTTAAATGACCGTTTTCAAAGCTGTAATTAAAGAGAGAACAAAAACGGCTGACAAAAAATAAAAACACTCTTTATGACTGTTATCTGACAAAACAGAGAACGCCATGTGATGGACTGGTTTTATCCAGAGAGACACAGTGACCCAGAGCCCCTCCCAGGAAATAGGAGGTATATGTGTACACACACACACACACACACACA
>JAODJW010000007.1:12884985-12898423 GCA_026777045.1 Hyperopisus bebe
CCAGAGAGACACAGTGACCCAGAGCCCCTCCCAGGAAATAGGAGGTATATGTGTACACACACACACACACACACACACACAAACACACACACACACACACACACCCTATGCCACCAGCCACAGCCAAAAGTTTGCTCAGGATAGACAGACAAACTCCCAACATACCGAAGCTGGACTAGTCCCTTGCAAATAGTGATGGGCAAATGAAGCTTCATGAACCATTTGCTGTATTTTTGACCCCACTAGATGGTGCTCTTGGCTTGCTTTGGAGCATGCTTTGAGCCCTTTTTTCAACAGACAGCACCATCTAGTGGAGTCAAAAAATACATCAAATGGTTCATAAGTATCATTTTGCCCATCAGTACTTGCAACCCTGGAGCTGAAAGATGACAACAAAGTTGCCCAACAAATGCGTTACGCATCTCTACCAGCATGCAAAGAGCATTCTTTTTAATGTCAACCAAATACACCACTGATCATTCAATCAATCTACTGCTACGATAAATTCTAATGATTCTATTTATGGTTTTCTTTAAGAATATTTAATAGGTAAAAGCAACTGATGCAGCAAAACAAACACATGGTCTTCAAAATCATAAAATAGTACAATGTTGTCACAATTAAGTTACTGTTTCATATTTTCACTGAAGATTTTCAAGGGTTCAGCAGCCATTTGGTGAGCAGGCAGAGGTGCCAGCGAGCGAGAGCCTCACCTGGAGTCAGGATATTTGGTGAGGGTGGCCAAACTGCTGGTATACATGTGTCCTCCCACGTCAATGTGAACCGGCGCATTTGCCTTGGTCAGCTGGGCCGGGAGAGGGATTCCCTGCGCAGCCAGAGGTGACACTGGGGACCGGGTCAGAGACAGACGCGACATGCTTCTTCCTTCCTACAAAACGAGAGGGGGGGAGCCCCCAGGGAGAAGAAGGACACTGCTGTCACTGCGATCAGGGATATCGTGAACCAATATCCACCTACCTGTCTGCATATTTAACTCAAGATATTCATCTGAAGTGCATAAATGAAAAGGTACAGAGAACAAGCAAATAGCTTCGAAAGGGTTTAATGGGACTCTTTTTGAGGCAGGTGTGGATGAAAACATAAAGCTCAAATATAATACTGCAACATCAACAGCTCACAGTTCAGTGCTTCAGTGATATCACCCAGATTTGATCAAACTCCACCTGAAATCACACAAGACTGAATTAAGTGTTTTTTTTTTCATGGATGTAATCCTCAGTAAAACAGTCGGTCTCTGGGGTGCAACAGATTCGCTTCTCCTGCAATCGGAACCAACAATATATTGGTATCAGTCTGGCTCCCTAACCGCCAAAATCAGCATGTTGTGAACCATTCTGTGAACATAACAAAAAACCATGTGGCATATTTAATAGCAACAAACGGATGACCTTTGACCTTGTTTAGCCAGAGTGATACAACACTGACACCAAAATATCACGCTTAAATCCCAAGATGTTGTACCCCTAAGCTAACCACTGTACTGTTAAATTGCTTCACTGAAATATATCCCATTGTACAACAGGGTAAAAGTGTAAAAATTTTAATTAATGTCATAAAAATGCTGAAAGCAAAAACTTGTGCTGAGTAAATAAATAAGAAGTAGTACTTAATTTTTTTTTCCTTCTTACATAATGACTGAATAACATGACAGGAAAATGTGCATCGCAGATTGTTTTTTATTATTATATGTATAATATTGTTATTCTAAACTGCAGTGTCTGGTCTGATGCAATGAGTATCTTGCACTGGACTAGATTTATAAAAAGTGTTCAAGTCAATGTCATCTTTTGGTAACTATTCTTTCGGGACTTTATCTTCCGTCCAGGTCATCAGCCTCCCAAAGAAATCTGCTTTGTAATGATGATCTAGTCCATTCAACTTCCTCTTCTGGTTTCAACTCTTCCAAGCCTGACGGTCTTCTGTGCATGCCGAACATGCCAAAAATGAGACAGCTTCAACCTCATCATTTATTCTTTAACCGAAAGTTCAAGAATCCACTTTTTCCATTTTAATTGCAGTTATGTGTTCTTAAAAGACTTTGCTGGCACCTAAGCAAATTCAAAGGCATCAATATAAACATCCTGTCCTGCTACTTCAATGTCCAGCCTTCAAATTCATATAGTCACAGAAATGATCACATTCTAGACAAGTCTGATGTGGTATTCTTAGAGACATACCAGCATTTCATCATTTTACTTCACAAAACATTTTTAGTTATTAAAAAACCCCATGCCATTGCTTAAGCAACAAAACAGTTCAGTTATATAAGAACTCCCATAACAAAAATCCCTCCCCACGTGTTTACTTAACCTTTTAAAAACCTTTTTGTCATTAACAGCTTATGCATTGTTTTGTATAACAAGAAAAGTTCCCTGTAAACCCACAATGTCCAAATACATAAACACCACTGATAACAATCAGTACAGCAGCAGAAAGGCAATTTATTGTTGGCTGTGCTACGGTAACCATGTAACATTCACCAATGGATCCTGGCCTGGCTTCTAGTGTTTAAGTCAGTGCCCCCAGTGCTGCAGGTCAGAGAACTATTTTATTGGTTTATAGACATGTCAAGTGTGACATATCAAGGTTACTATAAAACAGAATCCTACGTGATACAGAGTGACAGTTCTGATTAAAGTGGAGGAAAATGCAATACTTTGCAACTTTGGTGCCATGGGTAAAACCAGTTCCGTAACCTGGAGGTTGTTGGTTCAAGTCCCAACATGAGCCATGTTGCTGTACCTATAGGTGGTGACGTCTATTACCAGAATTCGGTAAACAAAAATTTAAATATATAAAAGATACCAGGATATAAAATTTAAGTTGTCAACAAGGCAAAAAATATTAATTTACCTTGTTCTTCACTTTTTGCTGCATTTGCTCCAGTGATTTGTTATTATTCTGCACTGTTTCCATTTCATAAGGCTCCCGGCAATACATGACATGGTGCTCAACATACATGTTCCATGATTAAAAAACATACCACGCATGATCCATGCTGACCACGTAACGATAATTCACTCTTTTAAAAAAATCATTAATGGTACATCAGTTATGCTGGGACAATTAAATGAGCCATGTCACTACAGCTTGAGAGAGATTTCACTGAAAAGGCTTCTGATTGGCCGAGCTGTACTTTTACCCATAAATGCTAAACAGGAGGCTGTTGGTGCAGCTCCACGTGGTGCTGTGCCCCAGGAAGAATGCCCTGGGGAGACAGTGCTGAAAGACGACAGAATTTTCCAGGGTGTAGCCTGCTGCACAAGGAGCCTTCAGGAATACTGTTCATTTAATACACACTCTGGATAGTACATTTTAGATCCCAGAGAAAGAAAGACTTCAAAAGATTCAAAAAAGTCTTGGGTGTATGAAGCTATCCCACCTCTTCATATAGCCCAAGGCCATAGTAACTAATACTGATAATAATGTTGATGGAATATACTAGTTACAGGTCTGTACACACACACACACACACACACACACACACAGGACCTAAAAGGTGAAAGGTTACATAAAAATAAAGGAACAGCCAGAGGGGCTGAAACAGAAGGATACAGGGGTTGAAAAACAAAGATGGTGCAAGTCATTACGTCTTTAACTATAACGTATAAATGAAATAAAGAAATTAATAGCCCGTAAATGAACGGTCCATATTCAGAGCTGGGGTTTATTATTACGTAATTTTTCATAGCTCCACTATACGTCCTCATGAGACCGTAGACAAAATAAACATACGAACTGGAAAAGGGCCATTGCCTCGTCTTTAATGAGATCAGCCCCGACATCTGTTCACTGCCGGACTGGATCATCGCTTTCCCATCCACTGCGTTTTCTAACTACTCTCTGCTCGTTTAACATCCATCGTTACATCCGGCTATTAAAATACATAACCAAAAATAACTAAAAACGAATAAAAAAAATCCACTTGAAATCAGAATCCGGACCTTTTACCATGGTTAAACAATTGGCACTTTAAAACACTAAGATACTTGTACATAAGAAGAGAGTAAAGAAAGTCGGATTTTAACATACAAACCTCCACGCAGGTAACTTTTTAGGTTAAATGTAATTTACTGTCTTACATTGTCTGAACTGTGTTACAACATATTTCAGCTTTCAGTTTAAATACCAACTGGCGCTGTTGTATTTAAGATACTTCCTGAACATTTATATTAACAGGCAGTCGGCGACGGTAACAGTACCGATGCAGGTAATAAATAAAGAGCTGTAACAGTAATACGTGATTTCCATACGTTTGCCCTCTTGAACATTACATTAGTGCCAAGGGCTAAATTCTGCCAATTACACAACATGGCGTCTTTTACACATACGCGAAATCAGAAAATGCTTCTTTGGATGCGAAAATGGTAAAACTAAAAATCACCACATAATAACCTTAATAATACAGATCAAAAGGCAGCTGGCAGATCCGAAATTTCCGTTTTTATTACATTATTACGGACACAGCCTGTTAAATGTCTGGGCAAGAAACATCCCTACTGGCTCGCATAACAATGCACGCAAGAAGCCAGTAAATTAAGTGCCCAGTTAATCAACCGAAATATATATTTTAAGAATGGCATTGCCGCTTATAATGCGGAGAGTGTTATCGGAGCCCGGCGTACCGTTTCCAACATTTTACCAAGTCCGAGGAAACCCGAGCCAGATCCAGCCAGTTTATCCCCGTCGCCGAGCTGCGATTTCCCTTCCTTTTCCCCCAAGTTCAGCCAAACTAAGTGCAATTCCCCGCTCCCACATTCCGCCAGTCTCCTGCCCGCCATCCACAGCTTTTTTTAAGAGAAAATATTCGCAAAGTGGCTTTTAAAGCCCTGAAACTGTGAGCGAGGCGTTGGGTTTTTTTTTTTAAAAAAGGGTCGCTGTGGCTTTAAAGACATGTACCTAGTCCGCCTTAACTAGTTCGGAGCGGGCAGTCCGCACAAAAGCGCCGCGGAAAGCGCCTTCGCCTCCTTACCTTGTACATAGGAGAAAGCTCTCCGTCCCCCTTTTTTATCTCGGTATACTTCAGGTCGGAAGGAGGTCTTGCTCTGGCTGCGGGATCCTTTTTTGCCGTCTTGTCCTTCTTTTTCCTAAAATGAAACTGCCGGCTCTGTTATGAGAAGAAGAAAGCCAATAATCCGTCTCTAAATAACAGAGGGGAGCTAAAAAAGAGTTCTTGCTCCGGGCTTTCCAAATGCCTCTGGGGCAAGGATTAGGCTACAATTAGCTCAACCCTACTCGCGCCCTAGCTAATTTCGAGATGAAAACGCCGCGTTTCTCCTCTTTTTCTTTTACCCTGAAATTGCGATTATCTGAGCGCCAGCCTGAATCATTAGTGGCTCTTTTTTCCGCAAAAATCAGTCCCCGGTAACGGTTTTTTAACTTGCGGTTCGCTGCGGGATAACGGTTCAGTGCCGTTGAGTATCACAAACAGTGTCACGTCGCTCAACAGACTTGAAGATGGGGGGGAGAGAGAAAAAATCAGATTTTAATCATTGTCATTTCGTCTGATGTAATATTTCCCCAGGCATTTTCAACGAGGCATAAATTTTCGCTCCCCAAACAACTAACGCGAGGCACGCTTCTCCTGTCAATTGCACTTTCAACGACGATCGAGGAAAGCGCAGTATAACTTGTTGATAAAAGTAATCTATAAAAGAAATGCTGATGCTGAATACGTAGATCCCTATAAGCAGTTTTTGTCACGCGGCTGGTTTTCCTGTCCTTTCCCCCTTGCTAATATCTCGCGCTGTAACGCCAAATTTCCTGTAGGCCATTAAAACCAAATGACGTCTATCGACATGCATGCTGCTATTGCAGAAAAGCGCCCTCACAACTCGCCCGGAGCGAAAAGCGCCATTTCAATTATAGCACACGGCTAGATGGAGATGTCTGGCGTGAAGATTTCCCATGCAAGCGGGCTGGGAAAGAAGCAGGCTGCAAGCTAAGCAACTAGATCTTTAACCCCTCAAAATATTAATTTTGCCAGAAAATGAAATAAACGGCTGATTTATATTTATATGCACAAAAACAGTAATATGTTAAGCATATAAAATTCTGTCCAGAAAAATGCACTGTACTATGTGGAAGCAGAGTATATAACCTGTGAACAAGGTGTCATCACGCACCCCTCCCCATAAAGGTGCTCACATAGGTTAGCTGATTATTTATTTATTTATTTGTTTGTTTATTGGCGTGTAAATACATTTGAATAATGCACGCGGCATTGTGCGCCTTCTAATTACAGTATTCCCAAATACAGTCGATGCTCCGCGTATTTTCTTGATGTTTGGCGCCAACCAGCGTGTGAAAAGATTAATGGTCACAGGAGAAACCACAAGATCAAGGCAAGACCAAAGGCAACGTTAATTAATGTTAAGAGAGCCTTGACATGGTTCCAAGTCCATGTAAATTCATGCTGTATTGTGCATAGACGAACTTATTTATTTTTGCAGATGCATACCGGGAGAAGGATATAGAATTATAGGCCATCCACCCAAAAAGATATAATGTGATTAATACACAGTATATACTACATCGCAGCATTTTAGAGAAACTGGCCGGATACAAGAAGACTAGTATAAGGCGAACATGGTGCGACATGACAACGTCCCCCGATTCCCTTCTCCTTACAACAGAAACAGGGACTTTGTTCCCTCGGGCTGAAATTTGTTGTCTTCGGGAGCACAAACCAGAGGAAGACTTGTATTTTTCCCCTCATTAAAGTACCAACCCCCGAGTTAGTTCAATTACACGAAGAATGCAGAAGATGTTGTAAATTTAAAGATTTAAATAGCTTACAAAGTTGCCTCGGGCCCCATCAGTTAATTTCCTTAATTTATGGATTTTAGCGGAGTGTCTGAAGTGAGAAGGAGACGAAGAAGTAGGTCAGCCCGAGGATTTGTATGCGCCATACAAATACGGGGTATTCTGACCATTATGTTCCTCAAGGAGGTTTGATGAGCGGTGTAAAGTTCACACCACGTTTGTGAGAGGTATCTCAAGGTGTCCTTCAGCAGACACACTAGTGATCTACGGGATTTTAAACAAGAGAATTGAACGCAGTTACATATCTAAAGTATTTGCGACAGATTTTAGTCAGGAGTGATATTTGGACATAATGTCATATTAGTAATCTCTCTCCCCCATTGCTAAATCCAGTGCTGCTATATAAAAAATGTAGGTCCGTGTTATTCAACAAGGTTATGTTTTGTTATGGTACATTGATCGTAAACCGATATGTCTTGCAGTTCTTAATTATACACATTTACTTAAATTCACCCCATGGCAACGTTAATTTC
Organism: Hyperopisus bebe; assembly: GCA_026777045.1. Lineage (NCBI taxonomy): Eukaryota > Metazoa > Chordata > Actinopteri > Osteoglossiformes > Mormyridae > Hyperopisus > Hyperopisus bebe. The sequence goes on from JAODJW010000007.1 coordinate 12,892,305, forward strand.
TGTTTAAATATTTTAGTTTTGGGAAGATTTCATTTTTGAACTAATGGTGTATATCAATATATATTAAATATAGATATATGGCTTTAGTTAATTCCTATATGAAACAAGCGATGAATAATCAAATCTTAGGTTTACTTTTCAGATTAGTCGGCCATAAGTTTGGAAGGCTTGGATGCATAAACACCAGGCGATCTAATTATTTTAAATAAATATTTATATATATGTGTGTGTTGAAATACTTGACTTTCAAAAAACACAAGTGAAGAAATGTATGCACACGTAGGGATGTATATTTATACGTAGAATATGTGACGTATTATGGAAGAGAAAAACAGAGAAGGATCGTTCACTGGAATACAGAATCAATCAGCACTTGCCAGGCATCTCAGAGAGACATGTATGTAAATGAAGGGCATGCATTAATGCATGACCCCATAAGAATAATAACTTTGCCTCAAGGTTCAAAAGCAGGTGTCATTAGCAGCGGTGCTAAAAGCATTACAAAGTACTACAGCGCAAGGCTCTGCAGGCCCCGCCGTTTCTGCACAGGCGAGTATTATTTTAATACCTTAAATTAGATCCTCCCAAAACCACCTTTAGCCTGAATGTGACAACAAAGTTAATAAGTTTGCAGAAATAAGTACCTTTTTTGAGTTCAGTAACCATACGTAGGTTTATGTAAGCTTTTCTCTCTGGTTGAGTCAGTACAGGGTATATAGTGCACAGAAATGACATAGGCCTAATTTAGCCGTTTATAGAAACCTGCATCAAGCAGCTCGTCGGTATTTGTTTGATGAAACGATATTTTGTACTCTGGAACAAAAGATCACGTTAATATTTTGAGTGCATTTCATTAAGTCAACCGTAGGTGTTAAAAAGTTAGGAGATAGTTAACTTATTGTAACGTAGTTCCATCCATCCATCCATCCATTTTCTAACCCGCCTATCCTACTGGGTCCCGGGGGGTCCGGAGCCTATCCCAGAAGCAACGGACACGAGGCAGGGAACAACCCTGGACAGGGGGCCAGCCCATCGCAGGGCGCGCATATATATATATACATCGTTCATTGTTTCTAATTTCCTTTATGTCTGAATGTATGACCCTACATTGATCAGTGTTTCTGTTTATGGGTCTTTATTAAACGTTCAGCATGAATTTTTCATATAGACTTACCTACATAGGCCTACATGCAATTACGTCTGATAAAAAAGGAATTCATTCATTTTTCAGTTAATGACACATTATTAATTATATGTATATATTATATTAATTACAAGGCTCCACATGAAATTCCTTAATTGCATGGTTTATCAGAAATGGTAGGCCTCTTCAGCTGTGTATATATCAGTATGTGGGCTGCGCGCAGGCCAGCTGTCGTAGCATCACAGGCGTCTGACGCGATCTGTAACGTTCGCAGACTGATGTTTAGAAACTTATGTCATGTTTTATCCGTAATAATTTTATCCTGCTATTTAAGATCAGAATACTGCGATACGTGTTCGCTGGCTGGCAGGCACCTTCATCTACGTTTTCCCATAATCGTTCACAAAAGGAGCCACTGTGCACTTTGAAAAATGTCACATTTCCTGCCACATAAAGCAGTGCTCTGTGTATGATTTGTTTACGTAGAGTGCTGTATTTCTTTTGCTCTGCTCACTTAAAATGCTTAATTCCTTTAGGAAATAGACAAATCTGTCACTCGTGATAACGCCCCCTGCTGGGTGGCTGGCAGTGAAGGAGCAATATCGAATTTATAGTCAGATTGTCTGCCACTGAATCAAATGGGCATGAGCTTCAAGTACATCATCTTGCGTACACACGACGATACTTTTTTTTCAAGTAATAAGCTATGAAATTAATTTGTATTTTAACTTTAAATGGTCTTTAAGTGAATTCTTTTTTAAAAAATCACGTGCTACTAACTACTCAATGGTGGAGTACCCTACATCATATCTGGTATTAGATTTATTAGCAGACTCTTCACCTAAAACAACCCAACATAGCTTAATAGTTTGATTGTCTGGCAGTTCTGTTCTTCGCTTGGAGGAGTGATGCAACAGAGTGTTCTCTTGTAAGATTCAAATTTGTAACCTTTTGCTTTTGTGCCAATTGAAGTCTTATATCCTGTAAGTTATTCATTCAAACTTCAATAGCCGTACATCAGAATTTCCATATATTTACACAACGATATCTGTTCTTTTGTGTCATTGCACATGTAATCTAATGGAGTCCATATCATCAACTGGGGCCCGTTTATGAACTCCGTGTGCGTGTCTAACCTTTATGTGGCGTGTGCGTGTCGGGAATTCCCAGAGACTGGCATTCTGGGACAGTGAAATATCACGAGATGTTCAGCCACTAAAGAGGGCCCCGGAGAATTTCCAGCGAATGCATCTAGTGCTTTGCTGGCTCAGTCGAGTCGATTCCCCGATTCCTTCATCGTCTTTGTGATCGGGGCTCCTGTACGTGTCGACTTGTGCTTGACCGGCTGCCGAGCTGCATTTTCGGGGGCTTAGGTTAAGTCCAGCTAGTGTAACCCTATAAGTGGGCAACTGAGACTAGCTTCAAGTGACCAGTGAGGCCTTTGTGATCGAGACGAAGGGTGTGAGGTGCCCAGCTAGGTCTTTCCTGACAAATGAAAATGCCAACGCCCACCCCCGCTATATGGCATGTGTCGTGCGTCCAGATGGCAGAGCCATTGTCTGGCAGCCCCCCATTCTCTCCAAACAGCCGGGGGTCTGGCCAGCCACTCCAGTGACACGTGGGGTGGGCAGTGACACACTGTTGGGTCACACCCCCCTCCCTGGCTCACATGGGACAAATCAGGCTAATATGCTTAGCAGTTGTTTAGCGCATGCAAATGGGCTGGCAGAGGACATATGCAATTTCACCTCCGCTCTTGTGGGGTGCCAACGTTTTTACAAGTCAATGCATATTTTAGATATACCGACCATAGCACAGACCATCAGCGTGAGACATCTGCACAGAAAAGCTGGTTTGTATTAAGGCATTGGGGTCCTTATTTTGTACAGAAAGGGGATCTAAAGGTGTGTGCAACCTGAGCCTGAACAAAATTTGATTTCATTTCATGCTTTCCTTCCAGCTCATCCGGCCTGGAGCATGAAGACTGAGCAATGGTCTTAATCGTGTTTTTCACGATGGGACATTTCATTTGGAAATGTATATGGGTGAAAATGTGTGTTCTGGCAACTAAATAATTAGAAATATGTATATGGTTATGTTATTTATCGAAAACTACATATCAAATTGTCCTTATTTAAAAATATAAGTCAAATTCTCATATGCATGAATCCTAGGGTGACCTGATCGGCTCTAGAGATTATTCACGCTGAAGTTACCCAACTTCTCTGTCGGACTTCTTCCTAGGTGAAACGCAAACCACATTTAAGACGCGGAGTAGGTCTTTTTTCTTGGGTACACTTCCAATTTACTGATACTGCAATTTCTTTTTCCCGAGTTCGTCTTTCTGTCCGCGGCGCCGTCTTTTGATGCTTTGTTGCGCTCCTGTTCCTCTGCACCCTCCCGTGTCCTCGATCTTACGCCCGCCTGCTGCCTGCTTGCGGTGTTTGCGCGTCTGTCATTCAGCGCCGAAAACCATTGTTCATTATTTGTGAGCCAGCGTAAAAGTGCCTGTTATTATTAGAATACGTTCGCCTGTGCTGTGTACAAACAGTTCCCTTGAAGAGATTCAGCAATTCCCCGAAGTGCCGAGCATAGGCAATTAAGTTAAAATGAAGTGCGCATCGCGTCTGTCTACCTGGCTGCAGTCGCTGTTAAATGCCGGTTTTGACAACCACTGCGCTATTAATTCAGCATGTTTATAGTCAGCCGAGATTGTCTGCGTGTTTGAGCGAAATCACAGTTTGTGATCTTAATGCCCTAGAAAAAAAAACGTCAATATGCTTTTAAAGGTAAGAACCTTCTTTTCCTTCGTTCTCCTCACCAACTTTTTAATGGGGCAAAATAACATCTAATGCTGATCTTAAGTGAAAAACTGCTACACGCTTGTCTGTGTTTCCACTCGAAGGAAGACATGAATCTGAGCAACATTTACTGTGTTATCTCGACTCGGGGAAGACGGGAGCTCTGCCATCAAAGGCTGTCGTGCCCTTTTTGACACGGATGGTCAGAGGGCTTGTTCATCATGTCCCCGCGGGGGCTGACCATGTTTGGCAGCGGGCAGCGACCTTTCCATGGGAACTGGGTGGCCGTTTGGCAGATCACACTGTAATGATGCAGTAGCGAGACAGGTAATGAAGCGGAGCGCCCGTAGCCGTCACTAAGCCGCGCTGAGGTGGTGACATTGTCCCGGGAAGACATTTTGTCAAACAGAAAAGCCAGACAGCTGCTATTGCGGTATTAAAAGACAATGAAGCTCACCTAAACCACCAGGAATTAAAAAGGCGCAAAAAATTAAAAATTAAATTAATATATGAAGAGTAAGGCAACCTTTTCCGGCCACTTAATGTTAATTACTCATTTTTTAATGATGATTAATTTATGCTGCTGTCAGGTGGTGCAGATTTTTCCGGAGCTGGTCAGTGTGAATGTTCAGGGTTCGCTTTGCATTGTGAGAAAAGTTCTAGAGTGAGGGCCCTGGTTGCTGTCCGTGGGTCTTTTTTTGGTAGAGAACTTTACAGAAACTGAACAGCTTAATAGGGAAAGACCTGGAGCTTTGACCAAGCTGCTTTAGGATCCAGGAACATAGTCCATCCATCTGTCCATCCATTCATCCATCCATCTTCTTTACCTGCTTGTCCTTTGCAATGTTGCAGTGGTCTAGAGCAGGGGGTCACCAACATGGTGCCCGCGGGCACCAGGATGCCCACAAGAACCACATGATTCACCCACGGACCTGATCTAAAAATAGCACAACTTACCAGTGAACAGCATCTAAAATTTAATTTTAACCTGATGCTGTTCTTCTTTAATCACATTTGCATTTGTATAGTATAATTAATCATTAATAATAATATATAACTAAAGGTAAACTGAGCGAATTTGTTATTTAAGAAGAGTGTATCAAACTCATAGCCCTTCATATGGCTTCGTGAAGTAGTTCTCAGTTTCAAAAAGGTTGGTGACCCCTGGTCTAGAGACTATTCAGGGTTTGGAAATTACCATTTATGTTAAAAGAACCTGGATGTCACTTAAGCACCAAGTTGTTACTATGTGCTGATTGGTCAGTGTCCTATAATCATGCATGTGTCACTAACGTTGATGTGACACAGCTGGATGAGTCTCTCAATCAGGAGAATGAACCAGTTTTAGCATAAAAAGAATTGCATTTAGTCAAGAACAAGAGCCTTTCAGTTTTGAAGTAGTTTGCAAAATTTAAGGTAGCTGATAGTGTCGCCCCTGAGATGGATTAGGCGTCACCGTAGGCCCAATCCATCACACGACAAACACAATCACACAGTTTGGCAACTCCAGCTCACCGTAGCATGTTTTTGGGCTATGGGGGGTGGAAAAAAATCAGAGAACCCAGATGAAAGCCCACAACAACACAGGGAGAGCATGCTGATTCCACACATGTAGAGATTAAAGGTGGAGGGTCTGAGAGGCAGGCGTGCTAACCACCGCGCCACCATGCCGCTGGGTCGTAGCCCACCGCGCCACCATGCCGCTGGGTCGTAGCCCACCGATTGTTAATTTATTTCAGCTACTTCAGTTAAAAACCTTGCTGTGTGTGTGTAGGGTTACGTAAGTGTGAAGTAAAATTCAATATAAAAGGTACACAATTTGATATGCAAATCAGGGAACCGCTAAGCGGCTAAGGGATGTAATTTAACAAGGCAACATGGCGCCACCGTGTTTAGGCTGACGGAGGTTGTAGGAATGAGAGTCTCGCCTGTCTGTCCAGACACTCGTCAGGGAGACCTGCCAGCCTAATATGGCCGGGGGGGGGGGACAGAGCGTTACCCCACAGTCCCTAATGGACTGAAACCTCAGAGAATGGGGGCCGGTGGGTGTACATTCAGTGATTTCCACTTGTGCAGACTGGTGAGTACGATCGAGGGTTTTTAGTTGGGGCATGTTGCATGTTTGCGTTGGAGGCTTCTGGAGGTAGGAACGCGGGGGGGGGGGGGGGGGGGGG
>JAODJW010000007.1:12905733-12928512 GCA_026777045.1 Hyperopisus bebe
TATAACGGTATTTTACTGTAAAATAAAAGCGTACGCATATTACAAAGGTGAAACATGAAATGCAATGACTGTAATTGAAAAAAATCCATTAAAATAATATGAACAGGAAGATATCTTTATATTTTGAATCACTGTCTACTTTGAAAGTTTATTACTAAAATACCGCAAGGACAAGATACGGTTTTTTGTGCAGAACATTTCACTCGGATGTGATTGAAAGTATTTTACGGAGGTCAAATAATATACAGTAATAATGACACGTGAACTCACCGCAGAACAGGCCCCATTGGCTATAGGAATCGAACCATGCAGCAACTTTCGCATTATAAGGCAACAGCATAAATCACTGTACCACTGTACTAAGCCCTTGTAACATTTACGTAACTTATGCATTTAGTCTGTCTGCAATTGCCAAGCAAACCCCCGCCTGTGTTTATGGCCACAGTATTGGCTTTTTTTTTTAACGATTACATCTTTGTATTTTTCATACAGCTCCATCAGCGGCGTTTATTCTGCGGCGGAAAGAAACACCGCTCTCGTTTTACAGGCTTTCCGACTCATTTCGGATCCATCTGTCGTTCACCATTCGTCGTTCGTGGAACTACGTGAGGCTAAGTTTAGAGATTGAGTCTGATTTATCAGGTTGGGTCTGATTTTTTCCGGAAAGCCTGCCTTTTTTTTTTCCTTAACCTTCTTTCATGGAATACCCCCCAGGATTTCTTGCTTAGCCAGATAACTTGTTGGATTTAAGGTAGTCTGGGCTAAATGTTGATGAATGAAGATAAACTCCAAGTAGCCCAGACTACCTTAAATCCATCAAGTTGTCCAGCTAACAAGAAATCCTGCTTTGTGAAAAAGGAACTAGCATGGGTTTGTGATTGGGTGATTTATTTGTCTGGGGTCAATATTAAAAAGGAAATTAGGGCAGCATGAAAATGCCCACGAAGCATTACTGTTGGTAGTACAAGCAGACAGAAGCATTTGTGTGCCTGTGAACTGAGTCTAACTCAGAGTAGCTCTTGGGATACATGCTGTATTCTGTAGACGCTGGGTGTTGTGTAGTCATTCTCAGAATATATGAAGTTTTACCATTTTTGTGGGGAGAAATAAAAATATATGTATATTCTGACAAAGTCTTGGAAAAACATACGGCTGGGTGCTGTCTCTTGAAAACAAACACCTTTTTTTGAATTTCATCTTCTTTTCTTGAATAAACCAAATTAGCACATTTTGTTTGTTATCAGCTTGTGTTGGGTTCTGGGGGGTGTTAGAAATGATTACTGAAACCATCTGCATGTATGTGTGTATAAGACTGACAGGAGAATTTCTCCTTCTGTCTTTGATACTTACCACATTCTGCTGTCGTAAAGTGTGGGAGATGCTTCAGCTATCAGTGCTTATCGACGGCTTCTGCCCATCTCATGCTATGTAAAGGCAAATCTGTTCACAGTGCAGCCGTTGTACCTGACTTTCAGTGCTCAGTGCTGTCTGCTGTGGAGTGTGCATGCTTGGTACTGATGGAACCACTTAGCCGGCAGGAACAGACGACAGTCTGTACAAAGTTATATCTTTGCTACACCTCCATCAATGTGCAAGAACTCAATTATTTTACATCATTTTAGCACCACAAAATTCCGTGAGCATAATATGCTTTTAGTTGCTGTGGCAACTTGCAAGGTTGAGCATTAGATTTCAACAAAATGAATACATTTTTTCAATAAGATTGAATTTCACTCTTACACGCTTTTTCAGGGTCTAAAAGAACCTAAGTGTGGGGATTCTAGCTCCATTAACTGAAACAATAATATTTTACAAATGAGGCAGATTGTCTGATCCAAACTGCGAACCATAGTTTTTTTCCATAATTTTTTCCCCGTAAACAGCAAATCGAGGTCATTTTCCTTGGGTCAGTTGGGAGCAAAGTGGGGTGAAACTCTGGTTGTTTTGCAGACCTCCAGCGGGTACCCTCAGCTCCAAGTGATTTTCCAGAGGGTATTGGTTGGATTTGATATGTGTCATCATAAACTGTAGGGAGTGTTTGCTTGTATGATGTCATAGCTGAGTTTGGGGCTCTGATCTCAAATTCTTCTGAGGATATGTAAAGGTCTTTGAAAGCTTTATTAATAAGTATGACATTGTATGTGTAAGACCCATATACTTGTCTCAGTGATTTAATATGTTATTCACTTTGTTCGTTTTTAATTTGATATGCAAGGATGGTATTTGGTTTGGGTGTTGGTGCCCACTAGGTGGCACCACTTCCTTCTAGATAATTCATTCCTCACTGGGCCTATATTGGTGTTTTAAGTGGTCCATCAAGATGAACAGGAACCAAGCACCAAGGAGCCATCGACGACTGAAAACGTTTATTCATAGATGCTCATTAGAGGGAAGCAATCCTCGTAAAAAGCATCTTCCTGATATCACACCTGTTCACTGGCAGTGAAGAATAAGGCAAAGGGCGTAAGATCATGTTTTTACACAATTGTGCATCGACAGGAAAACAATTATACATTCACTTGATACAGTGTACATCTGAATATATCTCTATTGTATACATATACCCACACGTAGCACCCAAAAATCAAATGGGTAGAGGGGGCTATTCTATAAGTCTTCTCCAAAGTTACAGTCACGTTCACTTTATTCTGTACCATTGACTTAGAGCGAATACCAACAAGGGATCAAAATACTAAAGCCATCAGAACAACATATTACGGGAAACCAATAAAGGGCTATAAATATGGTCTACAGCGCTTTTATGGGCAACCCATAACGGACTATAAATACGGTCTACAGCGCTTATCCTTCATTATATGATAATTTAACGTATTCTTCATGTCACAGAATAAATTTCATACTCTCCATCTTTCCTTGGATCAGACACCTTTGGGGAGAGAGTAAGCATACCGTCTGACTAAGTTGACCCTTGTTGGTCGCCCCATTGTCTTCAGACGGTGTCAAACTCGCAAATCTGTTGCAGTGCTACAAGTAGACAACCAATCATGAGTCTGTGTGTCTTCATGCAACAAGCAATGGTGTCCAGGCAATACGTCCATGATTCTGAAGATCTACTGGGAAGGGATACTGTGGGCGTTGTTTGGAAAATTTGCCTAGGATTTCTGGTTTATGAAGCACGCCGCTGATGTCTTCAGCAGGTGCTGTAGAAGAGCCAGAGTTAATGAGAACCAACATGAGTGTGAATCAGCTGATGACAAGATGCAACCAGCAGGGAACAGGAAGTGCTCAACAGGAAGTGACAACACAGCTTACCACCCAGTGCTCAACAGGAAGTGACAACACAGCTTACCACCCAGTCTTCTCACACAGTACATGTGGCTGAAATTCTCATTGCCAGTGAGTTACCCATCTCTCTCCCCAGTAAAAGACCAAGGCAAACACACGATGGCCCAACTGAACTTTATCATCACTGCTCAATAACCAGCACATCCTGAAACCAAGGCTGACCAAAATTAGGTGTGCAGTGACATCTAGCCAGTTAAAATTAGCCAATTATATGTTGCACAAATAAGCAATGAATGTCCAGCATACACACACATACACAAAATTTGATTATACCTCGTGTACAAATATATATATAAAAATAGATATGCCTCTTAATATTGTACCTTCTACACGTTTTACATTTAAAATACTGGATTTGTGATGCCGGCACTCTTGGAGATAGACTTGGATGGTGTTTCTTCTGACTGTTAAGTGTAGCATGGAGACACAGGAACCAGCCTGCTATGCGGTATGTAAGATGCCTGCTCCAATAATCTGGTCCATTGGCTGCGTCCTTCCTGTCACCAGAGATTGCCACCAGGTGGCGCCGTGAGCTCAGCTCCAGCAGCACATGAAAGTTAAGTAGCAAGTGTCAAAGACAGCATAGACAAAGCCTAAGGCATAGCACTTATTTTCTTCGTATGTCTGCAACTTTAACTTTTTGCAGCAGGTTTTTTTCCCCAGAAGTAATAGCAGTCATACTTGTTTCTTACTTGTGCTTGAATGTTAATTAGTATTATGTAATGCACAACAATAAGGATTGCAAAAAAGGTTTATCTTTGTCAAGAAATGATGCAGGAATTCCCAAGCAGCATTAAGATTCTTTAAGCAGATTCAGAATGGGGAAAGTGATTTTTTTCCCCCAATATCAGCACAAAGCAGAAATGGTGAGATCAGTCAATATCAAACTGATCTCAGTACAGGTCTTTGAAGGGCTTGGAGTAGTTGAACATAAGGTAATCCATGTAGTAGAAGTCGTAGGCCCTCTGCCTCTCTGATGCATTGAGCTTTGTGAAGTACTGCTGTGTGATATGGGCGGAGGTCCTCTCTGCGTTGGGGTTTCTGTCCTTGAAGCTGGGGAATGTGAGGTTGGGTGGGGCGCCCAACCTGCTAAGGAGGAAGTTGGCGTCCTCTTCGATGGTCTCGAATTTGCCGATGAAGTCGTAATCCAGAAGGCAGGGGCTGCAGAGGCGGCCCACGGGCTCCCAGTGGATGTCCATGCCCACGGGTCGGTGCACGTCCAGGAGGTACTGCACAAACTCCTTGAAGGTCACCCCTGTGCCGGTTTTCAGGGCCTCCTTCGAGGCATTGGCTCGGTACCTGGAGATGATGGGACGGCCAAACACTGGATGGTAGTAGGTGTTGGGGTTCTCGAACTTATCTCGGAAGGCTGACACCAGCCGCTCCAGTGGCTCTCTGACGAAGAGCACTTTGGTGTAGGTCTCCAGGCGCTGGGCGATGCCCCGACGATCGAAGCTGTCCAGCCGCCGTAGGTGGTTGCCGTAGTGCACAGCGTCATGCTGGATCTCCTGTGTGGTTGGGGCAAGGCCTTGCAGAACCATGAGGACCCTCTTCCAGTTGGAACAGCCTACCTTGGGCACCTCACAGTACAGCAGCTTGTGTCGGTCCTCAACGTAGATGCGGGACACGTGCTGGGGCGTGACGGTCCGTGCGCTGCGGCCCCTGTAGTGACCGCAGACGTGCCGCATCAGGCCTTTGCGGGCTTCCTGGACCTGCAGATGGCGTCCCCAGTTTCCGCGGGCGACCTCCTGCGGAGCACTCTTCAGCAGCAGCTTCCGGTGACCCTTGGTGACCCGGGCTGAGCTGAGGTCCAAACCTTGTGCGGAGGAGGGACTGCGTGAGCGCTCGCTGTTGGACCTTTGGTCTGGACCTGGCTCGCTCCTTAGCTCATCTCTGTGATCTGCACACAGGTCCTGGAACACAGAGCCAGACAGATAGGCTTAGCCAAACTGGTATCTTTATTTTAGCAATTTTAGCAAGCATTAGCAAGCTAATACTCACAGTCTATGATTTATAAAATATTAAAATTAGGGCTGTCAAAATTGTTGCAATTAAAACATTTAACACGTTAAAATAAATTAACGCAGCTGTGTTTTGTTTACTTCCTGTGCATGGGTTGACCTATAACATGGATGCTGTGAAACTCATCACAGCCAGAGACAATAGAGCTTGGCAACTGAAGTCATTGTGCGGTGCATTTTGGGGCAACACATGTCACTGTGCAGTGCATTATGGGGCAACCGACATCATTACGTGGTGTATTATGGGCAACAGATATCACTGCGTAGTGCATCATGTGGTAGAACCACCATATTGTGTAGCCACCAACCAAAATAAACCGACGGACTTGTCTAAGTGCTATTCATTGTACTGCGTGCTGTTTGTAAGCGTTTTTAAAATTTGTCAGAAAGAATTGTACAGAGAAAAACTCCTACCAGAAGCAAAGAAACACTATAAAAACACAATAAAAAAAAACTAAATTATCGTAAGCGTGGATTCCCAAAAAAGGAATCGATTCGTGACCCCGAAGTTTTACCTCCCCTGATATTTTTAGTTATCTTGTGTGTGGCCTGAGCATCTGCCAATTTTGCCCAAACTATTTAATGTGAATGTGTGTGAGTTTTAAAGGTTTTGAGCTCCTTTTTTTAACCTTTGAGTACCTGCACAACCCTGATCATACAAATCTATGTGTTTCGAACAGGAGGGTCGCTACAGATTTCGGGCCCCATGTAAGCATATTATATTTAGTCTGTTACAAATTTTTAGGGCCTCTTTCACCCATTTCGGGGGCCCTGGTTTTCAAACCAAGTAGTACAGGATCATATGTTGCTGTCATACTCCAACTTGCCACCAGATGGTAATGTTGGCCTACGTTTATCCATATATACACGAACCAAATCTCTCTGCGACAGATGTAGTCTGTACATTTACTGAAATTTATTCAAGTCTTTATTCTGAATACCATGTGAGATGCCTTTGGTAATAGTATGTATGCTTTCTCATTATTGAAAAGCTGTTAAAGTGTGTGATGAGATTAAAGAATGGAAAACAATTATACAGCATATCAACGGGCTTATTATTCAGCATGTTGATTGCGGAGAGTTTAATACTGGCTCCTTTCCACTGTGTCTGAACCCTGTACATATATTGAATTTCTGGGAGGGGGGGCGGTAGGCGTCAGTTTCCATATCAGAAGGCCACCCCATGATTAAAAAAAGAGACTAAGTCTTTTATCTTTATGGATCAGCAGGGCCAGGATGAGAGGAAACAGAGGTCAGACAGGGGCTCTGCATGTTACAGTCTGCATCCTGCCTCCCCACTGATGGCCATGCCGGATTGCTGTGCTGGATGAAAGCACTGATTGAAAGAAGAGTGTGGTGTGGGGTGTGGGGGCAGTGGGGTGGGGGGGGAGTGGAAACTTCATTATGTGGAGGTTTATGGAAACACTACTGGATTCACCAACAGCCACACCTTCCCCAGTACAACTCCAACATCTACGGGCAGAAACGGCACCCACCTTCCTGGATGCCTCTTTGGGACTCAACTTCACACCTGCAAAAGAGAGAGAGAGAGATGGTTCTGTTCGGCACGCACATGCATGGAATGAACTGACATGATCATTTTCGCGATCTCGCCGAAATCTGTAGCTGTGGTAATTATAACTGAATTGGATTACTTCCTGATATCACGGTCATGCTATTGACTGAAGGTCTGGATCATCCCCGACCTGCTGATGCTGCTGGCCCAGTCCATTGACTGAGGAACCCCCTCTAGGCATTCATCGAAAGATCAGAGCGGATGATTGTCTGTATCTGGAGTCCTTCTGCGCCAGGCTTGATTATTTACACTGGGCCGGATGTCTGCACACAGTATCCTGGTGAGTTTGGCACCTTCGCAGCTTTGGAAGCTGAAGACGCCACAGTTCTTTCTTCTAGGTGTCAGCGTGGCACATCCCACCCCACCCTCAGCCAATAGGCCAGGGCAGACATCCATCTCCCTGAACTGTTTCCCCTTGAAACTAATCGGTCGCCTTATTTGACAAATGGCCACTGCAGCGAAGGGAACTGGCCTTTTGCTGTGTTTCTGGGCATTTTGCCATAAACACTCAGAGAAGGCCACCGGGGCAGCTGCACTGGGTAAGGAAATGTCCCCACAAGATAAGAACACACCAGCCTCTCAGCCTATGGGGTGTCAGCCAGACATCTGTCTAATAATCGCATATCAGCCAATCAGCTGTTGGACAGTCAAACCAATCAGCTCGTGAGCCAGTCTCAAAAATGTTAGTCTTTTTACTCCTTGAAATACTGAATCAGATATTGCTAATTTTAACTTCTCCTTCTAACAATAGCTGGTTCTGTTGCATTCTTTGGAGTTAATTGAATAAAATTTGCTCATATTTGTCCTCAAAACAATGAAAGAGTGATTATCATGAAAGAATGAGTCATGATTCAGGAAATCCATTTGATGTATCCTGTTTGCAGCATATAAATGCCAGTCTTTTGATGTGTTTAATTTGGGTCTGTAGTGGCACTCCTGTCCCTATAAATTGGAAATGGCCCCAGAGCTGCAGCCTTCAACTCCACGAAAAGGCAGGATGCAGCACTTGTCAGAAATGGAGTGATGAAATTGTTAATGTCAGGATAGATAGACAGATAGATAGATAGATAGATTAGATAGATAGATAGATAGATGCTTTATTGTCATTCTAAATACAATGAGATTTAGTTTGGAACATGTCGGCAGATGCACAGTATATTTACAATTAAATAGAATCGGAGAATGAGGTATGTACAGACATTATATATGTACACAATCAGAAGGCCCCCGAATGCCCAGCATGTAGGGAAATAAAGCCAGACTAACAGAAATATCTCTCCTCTATCACCTCTGCTCTTATTAGCCCCTTGCTTCACTGACCTCTAACCCCTTTTCAATTCCTTCAGAAGCCCTGGATGATATGTTTAGGCAGGTCTGGCCCTAGTGCTGCATTACTGCCCTGAGCAGCAGTGCCAAACCCCCCACTTAGAGGGACAAAGGGGCTTAATGCAAGAGAAATGTCTGCTGACAGAGAATAACACAAACAGTACTGATGCCTGCTGCTCACAGCCCTAAGAGACCAGAATACAGGGAAGGACCCAGATAACCTGGTAACAAAATCAGAACAGACTGTAAAAACACAGACCAAACCTGCACAGGACCAGCTACAGTTACGTCAGGGGACTTTCGTCAACGTAACCTCTCACTCACAGGGGACAACAGTGACCTAGAAAAGCTCAGTAATAAATAGGCAGATTTATTTTCATTGAAACTGAAAAAGTGTCTCCCCTCCTCAAGGTTAAATGGAAATCAAGGTTATTACTCCCCTCAGAGCACAAACATGGTCTCTGCCGTCATGGCATACAAAAATTAAACCACGTATACATTCTTTAATAAAGTTTGGCTTGAGTGACCTTACATGTCAGTAACAGAGTTGGACAGAGTCATAAATTTTGTGAACCTTCAACAATGTCCTGATGACCTGTACAGTGATGCAGCTTGATATGGAAATCCATGCAGGTGGGAGGATAATAGGAACTTCAAGAGGTAAAGAGACGCAGGAGAGAGACGTACAGTTTGACCAGTTTGGACTTGGCACCAGTTGCTCCTTGTAATAACTCCTTTGGGACCTGAATGATGTAAATCTGTCATCCTAACAGGTTGAACGTCTGTTTCCAAATCATTCAATGGTTGGTCAGAGTAACTGTTGACAAGGAAATACTTTTTGCTGGCACTCCCATTTCCCTTGGGGGGGGGGCTACCAGTGGCACTTATATACAGGGGACACCTGCTGTGACTGTGCCAGAACCAAAATAACAAAGGCACTTAACAAGCGGGCTTGGAGATTCTCTTGGCGTGTCAAGTGCGTGAGGAAGCCCTTGGAGCTGGACCACGGGAATTCATTTCATGCTGACAAAGGCCGGCCAGATGGCCTCACAGTGGTTCCGACCTGACCCGGACGGCCTCGTGATTTCCATCTGGCTGTAAGGTCATAGAACTCACAAAAATCACGAGAGTTCTGTGACTCCTCGGACGTTCCTTGGAAAACATCGCCATGGCAACGGCATGCTGGTAGGTGCGGCTGGCGGGGCAGTGATGACTTGCGAATCGCGGGGGGGGGACGGGACCCATGAGGCTGCGAAGGCACAGAGCTGTAAACAAATATACCCAACAGCTGCTATCTGTAGAGTAACTGAATTATGGGTTCCAGAACCATGTGATACAGAAGAGCCCAATTGGAAAATGGCTCGTTAAAATACACAGGCAGTCTCTCTTGACTGATGGCTCGCTGCAGTGTTTTGGGAACGATTGCCATCGTGGTGCATGTGTTAGAAAAGCGGAAGAGACACAAACTTTGCAGGCTTCTGAACACTGGTATATGATAAGGGGCTAGTGGCAATCCACACAGCGGATAGTGACTCAGAAAGGAAAGGTCCTGTCACTTTCTGCACTGAAGCAACTGCCTCAGGCCTGAGAGCCTCGGGACTCATATATTAACTATGCTAGTGAGATATCGTTGGTTGACAGGCTCTGGTTGTGTCCTGTAGAGTGTTTACCTCAAAGTTTTCACCATATTATCAAAAGAAAGCTTTTAAGAAAAAATGATATGCAGTTAAAATTAAGAGCGAATGGGTGGGCATCTGTTCTATCATCAGTGATGTTAGGGAGGTCAGCCTCGCCGCTTTAGTGGGAGTGTAGGTGCTGTTCTCCAGTGTTGGGTAGGGGCATCTCAAGTCTGCACGGCCTAGGTGCACAGTCGGAACTGGGGAGCGGGCCTGCCTGAGTTCACTCCAGCAGTGCCACGCCATTACCTCTCAAGGACTCTGCAAGGTGGAATGGGTTAAATACGAAACCTGACTCACCGCCTCCGTCAGGGCAGACGGCACAAGAACTGCATTACACCTCGACACTGACCTACATAAGGAAGTTACCGCCATCGATTACAAGCCCCGAGTCCCAGAGGCTGCTTTTGATAAATTCTGAAAGTGACAGACATGACATAGGGCGTAAAACGAAAGCATTCAGGGCAAGCGTTTCCTGTGAGACGAAAGACCTGGAACAGCTCAGGAGGACCCCCTTTTGTTTTTTAGGCAGGAAAAACAATTGTTGGTATGTATTCTTCCTCAGTGGGAGTTTCTTATGAAGCCAGCTCTGTGTCCTCTTCCAGCGGCTATGAAAACCTAACTAACCTACGTAACTAACATCCTGAAATAGCTCTCGATGGCCTTCTGTCATAAGTGTTGCCCTACCTTATTCACACAAGGTGTCCCACCCACTCCTTGAACATTCTAACATGATTGGAACTGGAAATTAAGTCACTCCACTGTGGGTTTAGCTGCAGAGGAATTGCATAAAACCTACAGGACTGTAAGCTCCAGCAGGAAGGGTCCGCGTGACAGAGGCAACTTTATGGTGCAATCGGAAAAAAGTTTCTGTCAGGTCCTCGGTGTGGAGGTGCCGCTTCGGAGACGATTTAAGACCATCTAAGACAGAAATCCTGAGTCAAATTTTCATGCTCACTGCTGGACTCCAGCAGAAACTGACTGTGCAGAGATGGAAACCAGCCGAGGACTGCATACGCGTGTAATGACCTTTATTCAGAGGAAACAGTTGAACACGACTCAAGCATGACCGATTCTCTGTGTTAAGAAGCCCACTGAAGTGGACCGCCAGAGTTCATTTACTGTTGACAAAAGTCAGCCAGATGGCATCACAGTCGTTGCGGCCCCACTGTGAAGGCTACTCTGTGACTGCTGGGCCAAACTCCTCGCTCCTCATTCTCTCTCTTTTTCCCTTCACTTGACAATGTGTTTTAGCATAATGATAAACAATCACTGTCTTCCTCTTCTTTCCGTGTTTGGCATACTAGCGAGACACGTGGCAGGTGTTTTGTGTTCAGGAGGCCTGGCAGGCATGGGGGGGTGTACACCGGTGTACAGTTAATAGGAATATTATTTATGCAGCATCTGTGAAAGTGAATAGAGCTCTCTAATTTTCTCTGAGCATCCGGAACAAATAAACTGCACATTACGCATTTACTAAAAAAAAAACAGAAGCTAATCACCCATGAGAGACACCTGGCTGTTTGTCAGATCAGTTTGTAGGTGGGAGGGGGGCACGCTATAGGAGGGTGTGTAAAATCTTGCATTTGGCATATTTGACAAATTTGGATGTTTTCCTCGTCACTGTGTAGGAAGTCTGCAGTTGGCCTAGGCGGCGTCATTCGTCAGCTTCCACAGAGTGAGTTAAGGCGAGGCTTCCATCTGTATGGCAGCAGAGATGCCTCACTACAGATGAGGCATGACATCATTTCCCGCTAATGCTGCATTTTCTAGTCAAGTAATATGCCTCTACTTTAACATCAGCAATTACTGCAAATATGCAATTTGCATTATGATACCTGTGCGTGCGAATTCTAATCCGCCATGGCCCTAGTTTCTGTTTTATACATTTCTGCCAGTGTTCTGGGCTCACATTTGCATGGACCCCCCCCCTCCCCCAGAGCAATTTTTACCACTGATTGGTTTGGTTTTTCTAATGTGCTATTGAGTCTGTGGGTAGTAACATAGATATATTTCAATTTGGCCCTAGGTAAGAAGATCAATCATATGGAACAGTTTCAGAAAAATATTTACTGTAACAATTAGGAAAAAGGGGTACCAAATTTGAAAAATGAGTGTGCAGAAGACTGGGACGTCTTTTTTAAAAAGGACAGAATGTTGGATTTCAAAGGCAGACTTGGTGTTCATGCAGCGTGCTGTGTTTTGTTCCGAGGTGTGGAGCTCTGTGGGGTTTGAGTCAGATTCTTGCAGGTCCACAGGTCGTGTCCAGCTCCCAGCATGCCTCTCTGTCTGCGCAGGTGGATGGTCATCTGGGGAGATTTTGGCAAGGAATAGTGGCCCTTGGGAGTAGCTTTAGGGAGATGTGTAAATGTCATCAGGCATCAGATTCTAGTGAAACCATGTTTCTACAGTCTGCCATTCTTTCTTATTTGCACTATGAAAGGTTTCTTTCAAACACGGTAAGCTCTCTGTAATTATTATTTCTTTTTGTTTCATATGAAGTTCTGGCTTTCAGCTGCTTCGGTTAACCTGATCCAGCTGGCCGGAATGAGACCGGTTGCCTTAGTGAGGATGAATAGGGTCAGCTGGCGGCTTTGAATAAAGAGTGCAAAGATCAGTGAACTAGAGGGCCTTTCTGGTTAGTACCATTGTGTTTGTATTATTTCTGGTTTCTAAGCCCGTTTTTCAGCACATTTTTCGTTTCTAGTTCAACCCTGCTGCCCTGCATCCCACCCATATGACAAACCTTCAGCCCACTGCCGTTTCATGCACACTGCGAATTCTACAAATAGTGAATATACTCATTCCTCACAAAACGAACGTAAGGAATCCTCCAGGGTGGTATAAAGTATGCACATCTAAAACAATGTTTGCTCGTGCGCGTGTCATTCAAAATGACCTGGTTCTTCAGTCTGAAGGTGCGCTGGTATGATTAGGCGGGTGCTGTTATTGCCAGAATGTATCTGAGATGGCGTGAGGTGTTGTCATTTTCGGGCTACCGTATACATGCTGCATTGCTGATTTGTTGTTAGTGTTCTGTGGATGGTATCTCCATGCTCTACCTGGCTCATTTCTGGGCTGTCATAGGTTCTGAAAAGCCTATTTTTATGGGCTGACAGATCCAATAGGTTGTGAAGTTTCTGATTACTTTTAGCAGCACAGCTAATAGCACTGAAGCTCCTTGATTCCAGTGCCACAGATGCAGTGCCATGCCCCTCCCGTAGGGCGGCGCTGGATAGGGGCCCCTCTTCACTGTAGTCGACTGAATGTGTGGTACCATGGCACTCTTTTGCTAAGTGGCTTTCCCTGAAGTGCAATGTGAGAATGTCCTTGAGAGAAGAAGCTTATGAAAGAAGTTAGAGAGAAGTTTTCAGAAATAAAAAATGTTTACCTCCAGTCATATCTGATAGCAAAATTGAGTTTTATTATTTTTCATTTCTGTTTGTGTTGTCCTCAAACCTCAGACTACCTAACCAATACAGCCAGACTCTAAGCGACAGACGCGAGGATGAGGGCGAGGAATGCCGGCGTGTTCCGCTTTTGCGAATGTCAGGGCTGAGGATTTGGCAGGAAACACTCAACGCCGGATCATGTAGGGTGCTTTACCTCACCGTTCACTGTTCTGGATATATGGAAGGGCTCGCAGAGGTAATGAATAAATGTCACGCTTCACCGTTCCACTAAAATAAAATAATAAAACTCTATCAGGGGCTGAAATTGTGCACATTATGCCGTCAGTAAGCTTTACATTGTTATTACATTTGAAGCAAAAAAGAAACACTGCATAGCTTTCGTATAATAGGCTAAATTTTCTGTTACCTCATTTATGTGCCTGGATTCTTATTGAAGCTATTTAGGTTAAGCACACTCAATGGAAAGGAACAGGGGTTGATCTGTCCTCAGGCCTGTCTTTATTGTCATACTGGCATGTACTGTAACAGCTTCGTTTCCCATCCATGTTTTGTACAATAAACTTTTACAATCCACAAAGGATTGCTTCCTGCTTCATACCAGAGAGCTGGTTAAATACTGCGTTTTGTCATACAGTCAATCAGAGAATAAATGATTTTCTTGCATGGGGCTATTTTTCTGCTCAGAACAACAGCTTAAGTAAAAACTGTAATAAGCATAACGATAGTAAGTGTACACATATCCACAAAATAATCCGTTTTGAGATATTTCCACTGGGGCTGCAATGGTTGTGTTTTGTGGTTGTTATTCACAAGTTTCAGTATTTTATGCCTCTCCAACTATAAGGAACTATTGAAACTGGTGATTTAAAATGCAGTGCTTTTTCACTTTACTGTAGGTGAACCTACAATAGGTAATGGCTGATTAGCTTAGCCCTGACTTTTGACTTGACACCAGTGGTCAATGCACGGTTCAGGATTCGTTCTTGCAGGTACAACACTCTCGGTCATGTGCTACTCCTGCAGTCCAATCAGCTGAAGCCAAGGAGGCATCTGACAAATGCCGAAGAGTGAGGCGTTTAGATCTGCTGCTCAGACCAGCTTATGGGTTTCCTGGTGAAAAGTTTCATGGACTGACTGCAGTTTTCTTTTCAGGAATCTCATTTAAGTTTGATTTGTTCCCAAAAAGCTACAAAAAAAAAAACTTTTAAAGAAATTGTCTGTTCTGCAAAAACTCTGTGCCAGCAGTGTTCATCTCATTACAAGGGTGTAATCCAGTCTGTCTGGAGATAACAAGGAGGAGCCTGTATTTCCCTGAGCAGGGTCATCGTCTGCATGATCTGGGCGATTTTATGGTCGCTGCTCTTATTTCAAGATTTTGTTTCATACTTGGACCCATTATTAGAATTACTCTACAACATGTTTATAAGGCCTATATACAGTAAGATTATTATCCATCATACTACAGATAATCTACTGCATGGGTATCAAACTCCAGTCCTGGGGGGGGCTGGAGCCCAGCACATTTTTGGGTTTCCCCTCATTTAACACACCTAATTCAACTCCTTGTGCTAATTACCACACAGCTCTTGAGCTGAATCATTTGTGGTGGAACAGGGAGAGAGCTAAGCTACACAGGGCTGCGCCCCCCCAGGACTGCAGTTTCACACCCCTGATCTACTGCTATTTATACAAGTATTACTATTCTTCTGATCTGACTGGTATCATTAGATGCTTCATTCTGACCATTAATGCAGTGTCATTCAGAGAGGAATCTCCCAGAAGTCTCGGAGTATGAGACACATGTACAGGGAAAGTCCTCACCTCCAAAACATTACCTATGACACTCAGTGAGCTGGAGTCTGGGAGCCAGGCCTCTTTGCCAATTATGAGGTTTCTTCTCTGCCTAAACATTCCTGATCGTATTGAGATGGAAGCTCAATCGGAGATAAAGTTACCCAGGAGATGAAGGAGAAGGACTCTGCCATTCGACACCCTCCAACTCCCCCTGCCTCATTTTTATGTTCACATCTATCCTAATGAAGATATTAGACCTGTGGAGCAAAAAAGTGAGTCAGAACATTTGGTCCTGCCAACGAAAGCCAGACTGAACATAAGCTAATTACCACCTTCCATTATCTCACCTCTAGTGTATCTTCACTGCTGGTCTGCTGGGCGTCCCAGCCACGTAAAAGGGCCCAATAACTCTACTGCCATTGAAGATTAAAGGAGAACATAGATCAGCTAATTAACCTTAATTGAATGCTAATCAGACCTGTGAGGTACCATTCATTACTGTACTGCAACTGACATTGTGTCTGTTTTTTAATCTGACATGCAAGCTAAAAAGTAGTGACATGTGTTACTATGATGAATTATATTAGTACAGGAAAGTAAATCAATGTCGGACTATTGCTATAAATGCATTGCAATAAATTATGGAAGCCCTTCTTTTCTCTCCTGTGCAACAGGCCACCACAGACTCCATAATCATTTTACAGAAGCTGAACTTGCACTGAAAAAAGCTGTTAGGCACAAGTTATTTGCCGCTTTTAGGGCGCTTAACCTGAATTCTTTCAGAATAGGAAAAACGCTGTCCTTTGTAAAACTGTATGCCATAAAAACAATTTAATGCAATTTGCGATAAAAAATTGAATTCCATAAAGAGAACACAGAAAGCCTTTGGGAAGGCCTGCACTGTGCCTTTAAATAAAATCTATTATTATTATTTTATTACTACACACATCTGAGGTGAACGTACAGGTAAAGATAATAGTATCTGTCTGTGTCTCAGGTTATCTGTCCTGACTGACATTTCCCCTAGACGCCATATAGGTGAATATGCTAGAATTCATCTCTGATTGAAAATCACTGTATCTATGGCAGAAGAGAATATTTTTTATTACAATTTTGAAGTATTTCACAAAATATTAAGGTCTAAATACTCCCATCTTCCAACTGGTCAGGATTGTGAGGGAGGGGCTAGAGTCTATCCCAGGCAGCAGAAGCGCATTCTGGAGGGGAGAGCAGTCCATTGCAGGAAGTCACACTCATGATGTCACACTCATGCACCATAACTGCTGAGCAGCAGGAGAAAACCCTCATGACACAGAGAGAACATGCAAACACCACACACACACACACACACACACACACACTGGAGGCAGGATTCGAATCCCCAACTCAGCACTACCTACTGAATCACTGTGTTACCCTACGTACACTCTGTATACAGTAGTGTGAAAAAATTGTGCTCGTTTGTTAAATAAGACACATTTTTGAAGCCATTCTTGCAGAAATCTAGACAATTCCAACAAACATTTTCTCACTGCTGTACATGTTGGACACAGCATGTGCCGTATTCTATTATAAATTCATGTTCACATGATGCAGATGTCGGCATATATAATGCATTGGGCACATTTGCTTGCAGCTCATTTACATGCACACTGAGGGAGTCAGACAGGTTATATTTGTGGAAAACAGAATCATGTGGCCTTTGAAACTGAATCGATTTAAGGGTAATATTAATATCAAAATGATAAGGTTTGGCTGACTGACAGTTTTTTAAATTGTGGAGTCACACCAAATGAAAAAAGCAATAAAAATCAATAAGGAATAAAAATAGCAGTAAGCTCCCACCAACATGGCCTTTCGCTGGTTATTTTCCACAGCCATACGGCAGGAAAGGTCAGTGGTATGTGCTGAAGTGCTGGAGGGGAGATGAAGGTGGTGAGGTGGCTTGACACACTTATGTCCAGATTCTTGACAGGCACTCACCGCCCTACACCAGGTGTCAATGGTACGACCCAAGCAACCATACAGAAATGTTTCCCAGACCACTCTATTGGTATACAGTGACCTCTAGGGACGTATAAGATGCATATCAAATGCATTCGGTGACACAGCACACCATGCCTGTATATATATATGTTGGCAGCATCCTCACCTCACCTGAGGTTGGCGATTAAAAGGCTGAAACAGGAAAACAGGATAAAAACCCGCCCTCAAGCCTCAAAGCACAACAGATATCCACGCTATTGACTCATTGCTGTGTCAATCAATAAGAAATAACCTATGAGTGGACAGAAGCTTTTGGGTGCTGTGGTGGCAGCTGCTTGAGCAAACCAGTAGGTGTCTACTGTCCCCAGAAGGAGATGGCAACTGATGACTATGAGGACACAATAGACTGGGAAATAGAAGTGGGTGAATCCAGGAAGGTTTGTATGACTCCTTCAGCTCTATGGGCAGATTTGTGGAGGTCAGAGAACAAAGTAGAAGCTCCAGTTGCTGAAGTGTGGGATGGGGGGGGGGTGGTCACTGACCTTCCTAAAACAACCACCTGTGACCTTCACCATCAGAGACCTTGGCACCCTTTAGGGGACCACCTCCTCTATATCCGGGGGGGGGGGGGGGGCACCCCGAGCTGGGACAAGATTTGTAAACTACCATTTCAGTTAAAAGCATCCGGATTTCTCATTAAGCACTTGCTGCGTGCTGATTGGTCAGTCTCCTTTGACCGTGCGTGGGGCACTAATGTTAATGTGAAACAGCTGGATGAGTCTTTCAGTCAAGGAAATGGACCAGTAAAAGTACAAGACAAACCAAACAATTTAGCCGAGCATGAGTGCCTTTCTGGTTTTAAGGTAGTTTGTATAACCTGAAGTAGCTCAGAGTCCCTCCTGACATGCATTGCTTTGGTCACCCTGCCATGGCCTCTCTGGCTCTGAATGCGGCACACGCCTCATCTGCGGCCTGACAGAAGCTCCGGCAGCTGCAAGCCGGGCCTCCCCCTGTGCCCCCCTAATGAATTATCCTCACAGGTCCGCGGAGTGACGGTCCAGCCCAGCACTCTCTTCTTCGGAGCAATAACCAGCCGGGAAAGTTCTACAGCAGGTATGTGTGAGAGAGAAACGCCGTTTATTAGAGGAAATGAAAGTCACCGCTTTTGTTTGCTCGCCGTCTTGCTGCCTGCTTGCTGAGGCCAGTAAGCTGTAATTCCTGTTATCTTTCAAAAGGTAGCAGCTCTTCGCAAAGTGCGGCGTTACTCGTGCTCCAGCAATACAGCCTTTGTTAGAAATGACTTGGAGATTAGTGTGCGAATCAAAGTACCATCAAAACCGGGAATATATTAATACATCTAAGATCTGCGTCAGAGGTTAGAACCAAAGATGTAGGATTGAAATCCTATTACAGTTTAACAATGCGGCTAAAGTTAGACGTCCGATTTGGTGATGATATGAGCTCAGGGTTACTGCAAAAACTCTTGAAAATACGCTGAACCCACGGCCTTCTTTGGATTATGAGAGAAAAGTTACAAACTGTCTTACGCGTTTGCTGTGCTGCTGCAGGTTTGCGCTAATGAGTAACAGCAGAAGCTGGGCTTGACTTTTCCTGATCCTTAACAGGCCCAGAAGCCCCAATCCCGAGTTACTTACGTGAAATGCTTGTATAAGTGAGTCCAGTCTGTGTTTACACTGTAAGTAATGTAATGATAATGTAGGCCTAGTAGGGAGGGCCAGAAGGTCCTAGGTGTTAACGTAATAAGCCTGGATAATAAAACTCCAGCTGAACATGGAAGCTTTAGTGTGGTTCTACAATCCATCCATCCATCCATCCATATTATTCATATCCAGTACAAAGTTATACTGAGTCTGGAGGCTATCCCAGGAAGCACAGGGCCCAGGGCAGTGACACCTTGGATGCGCTGGGGTCTGCAAAGAGATTCTTATATTCGGTATACTGCCCACAAAGTATCTAATAATAAGATGCTTTAAATGCTCCCATAAGCTTTAAATCTACATTTTAATACTTCAGGTTGAGTTTCACTGCGATGGATTAGCGCCCCCTCCTGGGCTGTTTTCTGCCTTGTGTCTGTAGCCTCCGGGCTAGGTTCTGCCCCCCACCGCCACCCTGAACAGGATAAGAGGTTACAGAAAATGGATGGATGGATGGATGGAATTTGAGGTTCTCAGCTTCTTTCACAATACGAAAAACCCAGTTGTTCCTACTTACCACCACATAGTTTCACAGGACTATAAAACCCAGCGGCTCCAGTATTGTGGTACTTGGGGTCACCATCAGGTTCTGCAGCTGGCACCATTCCCCCCCCCCCCGACATGAATCTCTCTCAAACTGCAGCTTCTGCTTCAAGAGCAGCACAGGTCCGGCCCGATCAGCGGCGCCTCCATTCAGCGGGTCGCTAGAGTGCTCTATCTGATAAGGAGAACACGGAGCTCCCCCCGCTGAAACCAGCCCCGCGGCACGCAATTTATCTGATGCTGCGGATAATCGGGGCGCTCTGTAATGCGGCGGCATGACATC
Source organism: Hyperopisus bebe (assembly GCA_026777045.1). Lineage (NCBI taxonomy): Eukaryota > Metazoa > Chordata > Actinopteri > Osteoglossiformes > Mormyridae > Hyperopisus > Hyperopisus bebe. Next base: position 12,925,373 of record JAODJW010000007.1, read on the forward strand.
CGCAACGACACCACATTCGTTTGGAGTGGCAGGGATGTGCACAGTAAGTGGGCCAGTGCAATAAGCAGGACCTGATCATTCTGCCTTCCCAAAGCGCGTGTCACCTGTATTCATACCAGCAGGAGGTGCCATAATTAACACTAGTAACTCTGCATGAATATTAGGTGTGGTGGGGGCGGGTTGTGCTGACTGAGAGCTAATTTCTAATGCAAACCTATGTTTTGCCACATCCTTCTCCCCCCAGTGAGATTCCTCTAAAGCCCCAACACAGCCAATAAGCAGAGACACCCGAAATGTTCCAGAAAGCTCCAGGGCGGGTGGGGGGAAGCCAGGATGGAGTCACGAGGACGGCGGCGTCAGGATGAGTGTTTCTACATCTCCGTGCTCCAGTGGAGGGAGACGCGCTGTTCGGCATCACGGCAAGACGGAAAGCAGCCGTTAAACGGAGCGGGCGCTCATTAAAAGGAAACTCACCGCAGAAAAGCGGACAGGCCTGGCCGCCCTTTCATCTCCACGGGTCACGTTTGTTTGCTAAATAAAACATGGTACCGCGCACGTCTTAAAAGGCCGCCCACAGCCCCACGAAAACGGGCCGCGGAAGGCACACCCTGCCATGACCCGCCCACGGCCTGCCGACCCCAAAGAAGATTATAATAAAGAGAATCTCACTTTCAAAGTACCGACTCATAAAGCCGCGTGTGGCATGGGCAGAAAGCAATAAATAATTCTCAGAACGAACGAGGCGCTGGGATAAAAAAAAAAAGCTGCCACTTTTATTATGAATACTGAGAGCAATATTTCATAGTTATTAAAATCCTCGGGCCAGAAGATGGGGCTTTGTAATTCCCCCGAGGCCGCTTCCCGTTCTTCTCTCAGCAGCACGCGGATCCCACTCGCTCCGGCCCGCAGAAAAGTGCCCATTAACTTGCCTGATTTCATTGATTTCTGAGCTGACTTCCTCCAAATTTGTCGGGTAAAAAATGAATAATTTTGCCTAACTTTTACAGGCAAAAAAAAAAACCGATGATCTTGGTTAGACACTTTATAATTACTTTTCTGGCTCCGTTGCTGGTTTGTGTTATTTTATTATGCCACTCTGATGTGGGGGGTTTTCACAGCGTGGCTCAGGAAAGGCACAGTGATTTTGTGAGAGTGAAGGATTCCCCCGGTGAAGCAGGCTCAGGTTTGAGAATCAGGCCACTGAACTGGCCTTTTTGCACTTAGAATCTGAGTCCTTTCTCACTCACAGACAGCTGACAGAGCGGCCAGGCTGTTCCAGCTTTCCGCCGGTTTCAGCTTGCGACAGCTGCGTCGGCGCTACTGCCAGGTGGAAATGAACAGAAGGCGATAGCACAGGCTGTCCATCAGGGGGCAGAGTTGAGCATCGGTTACATCAGCTCATACTTTTCTTCCTTTGGGGCTCCATAACTCACCACATGAGTGCGAAAGCACAGTGCCCGTTTTATCCCCGTAATTAAATTTAGCTAAACCAGAAATCATTTACCCATCTGTGAGAAAATGATGAAAAAACATTACTATGCATGTTTTTCAGCCATTATGTAAAGTTTGTCAGCATGGGAAAGGCTCTGGTTTATATCGGATTTTCATACAGTTACGTTGCTGAAGGAAGAGAGTAGGCAGCAATGAGATAAAACTAAACTCTGGGCTCATTTAGAGAGAAACCAACCTGGAATACTGGTAACACAACAGCTGAAAGGAAGCAGCACATAGTGACTAACAAGGTCTCAGCCATATATAGTAACATGTTACATAATACCAAAAAAGCACACCATAGCAACCAAGTTCCATTAAGCTGGTTATGCCTTAGTTAACAGAGTAGTCTTCCATTCTTACAGAGCAGTGTGGTAGTTCTGGGAGTTAGTTTGAACGTTAATTGTGCATCACGAGGCGGGACGTCTCATTTGTGTCACTTTGACAACGCATCGACACATCCTGTTCATCCCGACGCCCCTCGATCTCTGCCCTTGAAGGGAAATCGAATCTGACACAGCTCTGAGTGGCCCTGTGCTGAACGGTTGTGCTTCTCCCCTGTCGCTACGGAACAGATGGAAACCACTGAGGCAGGCGGTACTACCTGGCTCCCCAGGCCGTCCCTGGCTCCCGGCGACGCCTGTCACCGAGCTGCTCATTAAACGGACAGCTCGGCGCTCTGTGTCACTACATTACCGGTTGTCTCATTAAATTACACAGTAGCCCACTAAATAGCGGGCCCAATCAGTTGCTCAGAGAAGCAGGCCCTTTCGGGTCCGAGAAGACATGCGACGCATTCCGCGGGGTGGCCGGGGGGCGCGGCGTGTCGGGCGGAAAGGCGGCACACCGGCGAATCGCACAGCATTGTGGGAAAAAGGGTGTGATGAAATGTGTGTCCAGAAATCTTCAACTCTGCCCAGTTTAATGCAGCTGGGTGCAGTGGAGGTTACAGGATTTTTGAGGTGGGGGTGTAAGAGGGGCCTTTTTCATACACAGGGGCCAACCTTATTATTAACCAATTATATGTTTGAATCGTTGAGTGACAAGGGAAGGGACCAATCAGCTTTTCAGCCCCTGTGCCCCGCCCCTGTATACACCCTGTCTGGGTGACTGGTAGAGACCAGAGTGAAATTACAACTTTCCCTCCATTTTTAATTATCAGAAACATAATGGCAAAAAAGCCAAGAAAATAATGTTGGCCATTCATCTTAAAGATCCTATGAATTCTATTAAACCTAGACTCATAAACAATAAATATTTATGAGATGTTTAGATACTCCCGGCAGAAACCTGGCACCTCTCTGCTCATCTGAGGACCCACCCACCTGCAGACCCCAGTGGACTAGGAGACTATTTGTTTGCGCCTCCCCGCTCCCACAGAACAGGGCAGTGTGGGTTTAGTATTCGGGAGACCATTCATTTGTACCTGCCGGCTCCAGCTAAGCTATTTCGTATCAGAGGAATTAATCGCTTGAATTTGGGAGACCCCAGCAGAAAGCAAGAGTCCGTGTTCACTATCAGAGGGCCCATTCGCCTGCACCTGCTGATGCCTTTACAGAATAAGCGTGTATTTGCATGGATCTGTGTGTCTGAGTGTGTGTATGTGTGTATGCATGGATCTGTGTGTCTGAGTGTGTGTATGTGTGTAT